>JASANZ010002040.1:0-37959 GCA_030849805.1 Sergeia podlipaevii | reverse complement strand
TTATATATATATATATAAAGCTGAGATACGACACCAAAACGTTTCTGTGGCTTCACACGTCACCACTACTCTATCCTATCGATTAGAAAAAAAGGCAAGCATAAATGCGTCTAAAGGAGAGTCATGGACAATACATATATAGGTGCCATAAAGAAAGAAAAAAGATAAAGTGAAGCTGAAGCACCTTCTGCACCCCAAAAAGAATCTTAGTCTAACTGAAAATATAAATATGAGAAAAATAAGACTGAGCTTCGTTGTTCCTCTGCAACTTGAGTCATATATATATATATTAAAAAGGCAGTTGCACTGGAAGGGAGAACACTATAAGCAGAGACGAGGAAGAGCGCAAAGAGGGGGTGACACTACAGAGACCTGCTCAAAAAGAAAACAATTCCAAAGGCACCACATTCATCAATTAAGCGCACAGGAGTTGCTACTGGCAGTTCTCAAAAGCGTGAAAAAATATAGAAAACAATAATAATAATAATAATAATAATAAGCGCCAGAACAACTTTGCACGTTTGATTACCTCTCANGAAAGACCGTCGTCTCCATAATAGAAAGAGAGTGACTGAAGAAAAAAAAAAAAAGCGAAAAAGGGAGTTAAAAAAAAACAAGTATATTTCGATGGTAATATCTCCACAATATGGAAGAAATGTATTTTTTTAAAAAAAGCAAAATAAAAAAAAAGCCACGGTATGCTGCCAGAGTTGACTTGTCACAGGGAGACCACAACACACTCATGAACATCTGCATATCCGCAATCAGATAGATATGAAAAGAAGCAGATTGAGTACCTCCCGGATAACTATCATAGCTTCCTGGCATTGAAATTTTTGATCTTGCTGGCAACAGCAAGCAAAAACAACAACAACAACAACAGTGGATGTATATTTTCACAGATTTTCTCAAAAAAAAAAAAAGATGACAAATAAGAAGAAAGCACCTTAAGTGCTTTAAAACATTAAAATAGAGAACTAGATGCATCACTGGTATAATGTGCATATTTTTTTTAGTATATATAATAGTAATAATAGTAATGATAATAGTAACAATACTAATACTTTCCCCGCTTGCCTTGGCAAGCGCTACAACTAATTGATAAAATAATGATTTCACAATAGCCAACTTTTATCATTTTCGTGTACACGATGTATACGCATGCGCTCAAAACATATACATGTATGTATGCGTCAAGTACACAGAGGCACTGCCGTTTCAACACAACTTTTTCTTTCATCATTCTTTCCTCTCTTTTCTTTTTTTACCTCACCACATCAATCCCAAACAGCTACATAAGACCACTTGAACGGGCCAAAGATAAGTGAAGTCCCATGGCGCAAGGATTCGGAAGTATCCGCGGACAAACAAAAATGGGCCCCATCCAACAATACCAACACAGAAGCAACACAAAGAGTGAACAACAAAAACAAAATTACGTATGACTCCATTCTCTGCATTTCAACTCTTTTCTTTTGTTCAAGCAGCCTCGGCAGCTTCGGCCTCACGAGCCTTTGGGTCCTCAATGAAGAGAACATTGGAGCGCTCCTCCCTGCACACATCGCCGTGGCAGTTGATTAGCAACTTTACAGCGGTCTCTATGTCCGTGACCTGCACCGTGAAAGCGCCGTCCTCATCCTTGCTGATGCGCTCTGGAAAGAAGCCCTTCCCGTTGAAGTAGGCCATCAGCTCTGCCTCGCAGTAGCCTGCGCACCCAGTCACCTTCAGCGTATTCGAAGCCGCACACTTGCTACGTTGACCAGGGCTTCGGTGTCGTGAAGCGGTGAAATCGAACTGTGCAGTGACCGGATCGTTAGCATCGCCCTCGTCTGTGCAAGGGTTGCGTTCCACGTAAGAGGGAAACTTCTTGGCACTAACGAAGCCGCCAGAGTAGGGGGTGCGTCGCAGGAAGCGGACCACAGCTTCAGCATCATCAGTGGAGGCCATCTTGACGGTCAGAATCTCCTTCTTCTTCTGATTGCGGCGGATCGTTACGACACCACCGAACGCTTCAAGGAGCACAAAGATGGTCTGAAGTGGCTCCGATTCTGGCATAGCGGTGACACTAAGGTAGACCGTCGAGCCGTTCTGCTTGTTGAAGGGTCCAGCACCGTTCTGCGCACCCATAACAGGCATTTGCGACGCAGAGCCAGGAAAGCCCATCATCGCGCCAGGGAAGGCCATAGAACCAGCCGGACCAGGTCCCATGGGGTTGAAGCCACCATTGTTCTGGCTACCACCACGGCCGCCACGACCACGACCGCCACGGAAGCCACGACCGCCAGTGTTAAATGGGATGGCACCACCTTGCTGCTGCTGTGGCTGCTGCATCTGCATCTGCATCTGCTGCTGAGGCGGAGGCATCATCATCATACTACCAGCAGCTCCAGCACCCATCGCAGGGTTCGGCATGAAGCCGCCCATCATGTCGGGCAATGGTGTGGGCATCATCCCTTGTCCGGGAAACGGCTGACCAAACATTGGTGAAGGAATTGACTGCTGGCCAACCATCACCGTAGGAGGCTGCTGGTACACGGGCTGCGGTTGCTGCTGCTGTTGCATGGGGTTGTACATCTGCTGGGACATGCCTGGGGAGGGCAGAACTGCCGGGGCGGCGGCCACAGCTGCGGGACGTGGCTGCTCATACGACATGGTCATCTTGTTTCCGTCGTTGAAGATGTTGCGGCCGCTAAGGCTCTCCATAACGCGGCTTGCAGAAAACGTGTCGGCAAAGTCGACCACCACAATCGTCTCATTGGGGTTGTTCGATGGCTGAATGTCCACGCGACGTGAGGAGACACCGACGCTTCCAAACACTCGGCGCATGACCTCCTCCGTCACTGGTTGACGGATCTCAGAAACACGAATGCGAAGCGTTTCAGAGGGCACATTCGAATTGGTATTTCGCTGGTTGTTGTTGTTGTTGTTGTTGTTGTTGTTGTTATTGGCATTACCGCCATAGAAGTTATTATTGTTTTGATTGTTGTTGTAACCTCCACGGCCACGACCCTGGTGTCCACCGCGCATCTTCTTTTAAAGTGGTATACTTGACTTCGGAGTATGTATAACTATAGCCAGTGTTTGACAAAAAAAGCTATAACGCAAACGTAAAAAAAAAATAAGGGGAGTAGGAGATGAGAATAAAATGATATTGAATAAAAAAGAACAATAAGATTCATCTGTTGTGTGTGCTTGGCATTTTGGTGTTCAACGCGATTGAGATGCGGTCTTCCAGTCATGTCCCAGCTCAGTAGTAGTAGCAAAAGAGTCTTATTTATGTTTTTTTCTTTTTGTTGCTCTCTATGTGTGCACGTGTTGTATGTGCAGAAGAAAGAAAACGGGGCAAAAGAGACGAAAAAATACCCAGTAACATATATAGCGATAACCTTTGCATTGAACAATATAGTGGATTGGGGTCCTTTGAAGAAGGCGCGAAAGATTTGCAAAAAGAAAAAAAGAAAAGAGCTAAAAAAAAAAACCAATAAAAAAAAAAGCAATAAACACTGTATTATTATTACTTTTTTTTTTTTGGAAAACATGTAAAATCATCGATACAGGGGAAACAGAGGCACGTGCAGAGTGGCGCGAGGGACTAAAAGGAAAAGAACGGAGAAGAGAAGCTCTATAGAGGTAAGATCATCCAATATGCACCACGTCTTTTCTCTGTTCTCTCCATCTCCCTCCCTCCGTCTACTTCGCTTTCATCCAGGCAAGGGCCCTAGAGCGCTTCTTCAAAGACAAAAAAAAAAAGATCCTCGGATTGATATACTACAAAAGCCACCGTCGAGAAAAAGAAAAAGAAAGAAAGGAAACATTTACCTTCAAAACTATCATCAGCAACTTAGGAACTACGATACTAGGCGCCGTCTATGTTGAATGTATATAAAAATAGAAGCAGCAATAGCACGAAACATGACGTCGTCGTCTTCCTTTTCTCAATTCGCTCGTTCACTTTTTAAATTCCTGCGTCACCATATGAGCATCATTCACCCAGAAACGAAAAAAATAGCAATAATAGCAATAATAATAATAAACGATACACTTGACTTAGAATAGCAAAAGGAAGGAAACAAGCAACAACAAAATCTTCAGCACCATAACATATCTAAACAAGAATAATTGCAAAAACAAAAAAAAACTTCAATGGCCAAAGCAAAATTTTTACAAGGCACTAGTCCATCGTCTCAGGGTTACTGACAAACTTCTGAAAGATAGAGTCAAAGTCTGTCGCATTGCGCTCCAGCACTCCCCCTCCTTGCAACATGGAAGGGTCATCTGTTATCTCATCTTCGTCATTCGGTGACGCAGCCACAAACGTGTCCACGGTGGGATGCCCAACAAGGTCTGCACCGTCCGCAGTGCTGCCGCCTATAGGGCTACTTGGAGCTTCGCTGGTGCTGACAAGACCCTCGGGGAGAAGTTCTGGATTGTTATTGAAGAGAAGCTTCAGATTTGACTCCTCCATGGCCGCCCGAGTAACGAAGTGGTCTTTGTTCAGCTCCGTCGGGGAGGCCCCTGTTATGTGGTTTGCCTCACACGCCACCTGACTGTCCACGGCCCAAGAGGAGGCCGCAACTGCCCCGCCAATGTTACCAAACGAAGGCTCAGCGTATGGGTCTCCGTGCTGACCGCGAAGAGCATCCTCGGAGTTGGGTGACCACTGCGGCCCTGCCTCACTGTCACTGTCTTTCGCATTCATGCCAGATTGAAAAGGATTGGCGAAGCTGGGATTGTTATTGTTACGCAGCGTCGCACTCTCCTGAGCAAAGCGCCCCTTCACAAACGTACGCAGCTCTTCTTCCGCTCTCAGGTCGTCGTCTGTTGTCCAGTTTTCGCCAGCAAGCAACACAGCAAGCTTGCGGGCCTTCAGGCGCTCTGCAACACGCATTTCCTCACACTTGTCGCGGAGATACGCCTCACGGGCCTCCTCTTCATCCGTGAGTGACGCCTCACTATAGGCATCAGCGGAAGTCGGGGCGGTGGGGCCATTTAGGCACACCACGTGTCGCTGCCACACGCGGCGGCGCACCGTGCACGCTGGTGTTTGCGTGCGCTTAAAATGCGGTGTGTTGGTAGGAGTACCAGGGAGGCACTGAGGGGTCTCGTGGAAAAATGGCCCGTATCGCCAACCAAGGGATGTTGTCCCGCGTGGGTGATGCGTTGACACTTCCCAGAATCCATCCCAGGCATAGCCAGCGGGAAGCGTGTACTCAAGGGGAAACACGGCCACCTTCTGTGCGTCCTCATCACTCGTGAGCAGCTCAAGTGCATTGGAGCCCCGGCTCGTATCGCCGTTGGCGTGAGCAGCCCACTGGGAACTGTGGTTCACTTCACAGAAGTCAGACCAGAAGGCACGCATTGCTGGTGTTTCGGCGGCTCCGTGGCGCGGCACAAAAGGATAGAAGTTGGGCGGATCGACCAGCCAACAGCTCGTAGCCCAGCCAACTATTGGGAAGCAGCGCTGCGTCTCTACGACTCGGGCAAACAGCACCGGAAACGCTGAAGGCGCCTCCGTCTCCGTAGGGCTACAGTTGCTTGATGAAGAGGAGGTGCTGTCGTGGTGTAAGTCGGCGGCTGCAGCAGCGCTGCTGTTATTTCGTGCATAATCAACCGACATCGCTTTTTTTGAGAACGATAAGATAATAAAAAGAAAAAAAACAGAGATAAATGATAGTAATGATAGTAATAATAACTAAAATAAAGGTATGCACCGCTTGTGTGCAGTACTTTCGGAAGTCGAGTATGTTCTGAAATGCTATTTCGTCAAAAAAAAAAAAAAGAAGAAGAAGGGGGAAAGAGAATAGCTATGCCCGCCTTTTATAAAGAAAAAAAAATAAAAGAGCGCACAGTGCCTCTAAGATTAGAATGCTGCACTACAACAAGAGAAAATAGGTCCTGCCTTTTCTATTTTTTCTTTTCACGAAAGGAAGAGGTGGACACTTCACAACGCAAAATATGTGCAACTGAAATATAAATATATATATATATAACAGCTCCTAGACATATAGAAATAATAAATTGGCAAAGAGAGCATAAAAAGCAGCAATATATATATATATAGTTAAAGCAAGTGCATTAAAAAAAAAAAACATACATAGACTGTCACAGCAAAGTGCTTGGGCTACACAAAGAAGAGAGTAGTACAAAGTGCCTCTTATCAGTATCAATTTAACTTCTTTTTCTTTTAAAGAAAGTAGAAGAGGAAATTTCTCCTCAAAAACGGTGCGAGTCAGAGGGTCCCACATATAACACATATACCACATTGCAAAAGTGCACTGCATAAGATTTTGTGAAAAGTGCCCGCGTGCAGTATGCCATACCACAATATGTAACATTGCATAAAGAACATATAAGTACTGCTGAAGCACGGGATCGTGTACTGAAAGAGAAGCAAATGTATGAGCAACCCTTTGCATAGCAGTAGCATTAGTAAACAGACGCCGTATTATTATATCCACATATTTACGAAAGCGGTACAAAAAGTTATAAAAAAGGAGATGAAAAAGATCAGATCAGGTTTTCCTGAGTGTCGTAAAAAATGTTTTTTTTTCTTTATACGTGCGAATTCCCATATATGTATATATATATAAGCGCCATTGTCCCTCATTTTTTCTTGCTTTGCTTCCATACTGTTTAAGTTTTTCTGTTCTCTACAAAAGAAAGATCTAGTTACCCAGCTAACGGCGTAGGAGCACTTCTCAAGAAAGTGAAGCCATACATAAACAGTCAAGGTGAGCGCATTTTTACAGAATATAAAAAGTTGCTAAAATTCATGGAAGAAAGGAGATCAGATGTATTTAAAAATGATCGTAAAATGAGCAACATCAACAACATTCAAAAAAAAAAAAATTGAAAAGGAAAAAGTGTATATATTCACAAGAACAACATTTTTGAGCAGGGTAGGCGTATTAGTGTCACTGTCAGATGCTGATGCTGCTTTCTCCCTCTCCCTCTCTCTTGATGAGAAGTGTTGAGTAAAATAATAATAATCATTTAAAAGACGTTAAAAAGCATAAAATGTATAGAAGGTGGGAATAGTTGCGGAAACACACAGAGAGAGAGAGAAAAAAGAAAAAAAGAACGAAACAAACAAACAAAAAGCTTCCCTCAATGCTCTCATACTGAATCTGGCTTCTTATCCCCCCTCCCCCATTTGTGCTGAAACTGAAAAGAGCGAGGAGGACAAAGGAGGAATGCAAAAGCAAAGACACTTAACAAAAACAATGGTGAAAAAAATAATAACAACAGCCTACTTGCATCCAAAAAAAAAAAAAAAAAAAAAAGGGAGAAAACAATATGCCAGCGTCCCGCAAATGGAAAAACCCACAGTTGAGGCACTAGTGAAGAGGGAAAAAAAAAAATAACGCAAAAACGCATGGGAAAAATGTCATGAATTGTGGCATTTATGTGTTGATACTTTGCACAGACACGCTTTGGAAAGCAAATCCATTCACCTCATTTTCTTCTCTTCTCGCAAAAAGAAAGTGCGCATCTTTGCTGAACCAAAGATTCCTTTTTATTTACTTTTTTACCGTTTCCGTCTTGCAGACTTGTTTTATCGTTTTATTTTTTTTTGTATTTCTACCCCCCTCCCCCCTTCATCTTCAATCACAACAAAGAAGCCAAAAACGAGAATCTTTTTTTAAAAAAAAAAATGCGGATGAAAAGGTAGACAGATAATAATAATGAAACAAAATACCCTACGTTTGTCATGAAATCATCCAAGATAAACAAAAGATGGCGCTTATGAACAGTGTGCCTTTTTTTTTCGTTGCTATAATTGTTATGCTCTTGTCGACTTTTGATAACAGCAGCAAAGAGGAAAGAAGGTGGCAGAGGAGTAAGGGAAGTAACTTGGGGCACCGCTCAAAAAAAAGGGGGGAGGGAAAGAGAGACATAGAAGACAATCAACATAGTGTTGCGAGCATTATCATTCCTGCAGTGGACAGGGCACTGTCCGCCTATGAACACTTTTTTTTGAACTAAAAGGGAATGAGAAAGAAATGATGAAAAATGACTCCTATAGAGTCGCTCACAGTTCGTCACTTTGTGATATATATATGTATATATATATATATAAAAGGAAATCGACCGCAACAAAAATCTCCCCTCTCCCCTTGTCCCGTTCACCGGAATTCAATCCACACGAGAGGAGGCCGTCGTTTATATATTGCTGCCTTGATCAATGCCATAATAGTGATAATGATAATAATAATAATAGCATATAGCACGCATGCGCACATACACAAAAGGAAAGGTTTAAAAAAGCAAGGATGAAAAACACATAACGCGAAACAAATGTCCAGTTTCCGATCGTATCATCTCATTCAGACTGTGGTATATGGAAATAAAAGAGAAAGAAATAGAGAGAAAGGGATGAAAGAACACGCATTGAACTTCTTTCTTGTACTCTTTTTTTTTTTACAAAAAGAAACTATCACAATGAAAGCAGTGGCCAGATCGCGCTTCGTCTAACATAGCACCAACAGAAGGTGCTGCAGAAAAAAAAAAAAAGAACACCTAGACATTTATAACATGGCAAACATACACATGTGAGTTAAAAAAAAAAAAATACAAATTCACACACATACACACACATACACACACATACACACACACAGAAAAAGTGGAAGAAAGAGAAGAAAAATTAAAGTTGCCGCACAATGGATCTAGAGAAGCAATTTGTACTAAAAATAAAAATGTCTATTCTCATACATATGAAAAAAAGAAGAAAGTTCAGCAATACAAAAACGTAATAATAATAATAATAATAACAATAATGATAATATTAATAAAGCAACAGTGATAATGTTCACAAGACACAAATAAAATGAAGCACCCATCCTTGAATAGCTAACATATATATACCAGCTGACGCCCTTATACAAGGAACGGATATGAAGAGAGTAGCTCCTGTGCACTAGGACGCCTGAATGGATCATCGTCACAGCACGCCTTCGCAAAACTGTACACCTCGGCATTCAGCGAGTCTGGTATGTCAGGTACAATCTCTCCTCTACTCAAGCTCTGCACGAAACGCACGTCGTTCGAGAACATTAATCGAAGCGCGCTCTCGTCTCTTTTTGCTGACATGGCGGGCGACCACTTCCATGGCAACCGCCCAAGAATCATATGCAGCAGCGAAATACCAAGAGAGAAAACATCAGACTGTGGAGTACATCGCTCTCCGCGGGCGACCTCCGGGGCCATGTATAGGGCTGTTCCCCTCAGAACAATTTCATTGACGGAGCTACCATCTAAGTCCGGCGTCTCAAACATGGTGGAGCCAAAGTCGCTGAGTTTGCATACACCATCCATGCCAAGCAGCATGTTATGAGGTTTTACATCACAGTGCACGATGCCGCTGATATGAAGATATGCAAGACAGTTGAGGATGTCAATCATAAACCGTCTGACGACAGTCGGGTTGAGAGCGCCAAACTTTTCAATCACCGCATAAAGCGAGCCACCAGGGACGTATTCCATAATGATAGCAAAGTGTGTGG
The DNA here is from genome assembly GCA_030849805.1 of Sergeia podlipaevii. Classification (NCBI taxonomy): domain Eukaryota; phylum Euglenozoa; class Kinetoplastea; order Trypanosomatida; family Trypanosomatidae; genus Sergeia; species Sergeia podlipaevii. The sequence continues at coordinate 28,453 of JASANZ010002040.1, read as the reverse complement.
AAGTCATACTGCATGAGATGTATCGCACAATGTTTGGATGCTTCAGTGCAGAGGCCATATGCATCTCAGCCTCTATCTTGGGCCTTTCAATGTCGCGGCGGCGTCTTCCAATACATTTGATAGCAACTTGGACACCGTCATCCGACATGCCCAAGTACACCACGCTGAAGGCGCCTTCGCTGATGCGCTTCTTCGAACGGCTCCATTGACAGCCATCAAGATCTTTAAACGAAATGGGCACGTCTGGATCTATAGTGGAAACCGCAGTAGTGTTGACGGCGGTGGATGCAGCATTAAGCTGATCCAGGTCCTCATCTTCTGAGCTGGAGGCCCCGGGGAGAATCATGTCGATGAGTGGTCCGTTCGCGCAGCTACCATTGTCGACACTGTTGCCCCAGTACATATCGTCATGGATATGCTTCCCCTCGTCACTGCGCGAGTAACTCTGCGCTTGCTCAGCAACAAAGGCTGCGATGGGCATGGGTGTCACATCTTCTGCACTGCCGCCAGCACTGTTGCGTTGCGCCATGTCAGGCCTGCGCAGTGCGCTGAGCTGAGAAAGCGTTGCGTACTTGATAGTTGGCTGCGGAAGATCGCCAATGTGCAGCTCTTGCGGTGGGTACGACACGGTGGTGGGCCGGCGTTGCAACGGCTCCTGCGTTTCGTAGTCTGAATGCCAATTTGGGTCTAACTTCACTGGGTCTACCATTTTCGTCGGCGTCGCCTCGAATACAGGCTCTGGTATCGGAGTCGCCTCGTGTGCCTTGGTGAGGCATGTCTGCGCCTCGAATGTGAGCTCGCTCAGAGCCATATCACGCTTCTTATCATTTACGTCACGCCGCGCCTGCGAACTATCCAGTTGTGCCTCTTGTTCAAAGTTATAAATATCCTCCGTAAAGTACACGTACGGACTTTTATCACCAGTGGCGTAGCGCTGTTGGGAGAGCGAGAGCAAGCGCCGCACTTGACGATTTGACTTGTCCTGCACGCCGTTAAAGCACGTAATCGCAGCCTCATAGGCACCACTGCGCATGTGAAAGAAAGCAGCGCGGCACAAGTTGGCGTCTGTGTTGACCTGCTGCACACGCTCTCCAGGACCTGGCAGCAACTCACACAAAACAAAGGGCACCTTGCACCCATGGAGCTGTACACACTCGATCGGGATGGACTGGTTCTCTGGCAGATGCGAGGTCGTTGTTGGAGTAGCGGCAACGTGGCAGTCAATATCCCAGAGAATACGCGTGATCTCAAGCATGTGCGAAGTACCAAACACTACACGTGAGTTACGCTTGTTCGCACCGCACGTGCCCACCATAAACTCATTGCTGTCAACAAGTAAGACAAAGTACTTGCGCATTGACTCCGGCAGTCGATTCATCACATCGAGCGCAAAGTTGCATCCTTTCAGTGCATGCATAGGGAGCGGGGAGTGGGCACCAAAGCTGATGAGAAGATGATTATGCCCAAGTTGCTCTACGCAACCACAATAAAGGCTCACGTTCTCAGTGATGATGTCGGCAATGACACAGTGCGACATGACGTCGACTCGGGCATGCAGCTCAATAATGACAAGAGTGTATGTACGCTTTTTGAACTGGTTGATGTGGTCCTTAAATATCTTCGTGTTAAGGCGCATGTCTCGTCTCGGAGGAGCACCACTGTTGCCGGACACCAGCGTAGCCAGGTTGTATTCATCCAGTCCCTCGTGCATAGCGCTATCCTCCGCATTTGTCATGACAGCCTGCGGAACAAACGACTTCATTTCCAGTAAGCTGTCCTTGAGCTGCTTGTACGCGCTCTGTATGTCGTAGATCTCCGTGATCATGTACCGTGGACCCCGCTTCTTCGCTTTGCCTCCCTTTAAGTCTGAATCGCTATCCGGCGTAATCTCCAGCTGTGAGGCCCGCTGTAGCTCAGGGACGAGCTTCTTCAGCGGCTTCACCACCTGGCACGCAATCAGAATAGCAATACCAGCTGCAATGACGACAACGCTGACAGTGACGGCGATCACCACATAACGAGCAGTCCGGAACGCGCTCTCAAAATCTGATGTGAGCACTGTGACACCGAAAATGATGTTGAGACCATAGTTGTCAGTGACTCGCGTTAGCTGTAGGTAGGCATGGCCGTTGTCATAGCGGAACTCCACCACCGAGGAGTTTTGGCTGCCCAACACTTTGTCGAATCCGCCCCGATACTGCACCTCACGTATGCCAGCCATCATAAAAGGATCATCAACGTCCTCAATCGACAGCGACTTGTACATCTCAGAGCCATCAGGGCCGGTCATGCTGCTGATAGAGTCCTGTCCCCATGTGTTCTCCAGCACGATACCGCGCTCACTGTCCAGCACGACCAAGTGCCCATGTTTGCGCAGTGCGGGGATGAGCTTCTTGGTCTCTTGGATGACGTTTCCTGGCGGCAGACCTGCTTCACAGTACCCAAGCGTTGTGTCGACACTGAATGGTAGTACGTAGGTAAAATAAATAGAGGTAACATTTACCGAATCACGCAGCCAGCGATCATTGTTAGAGTGGTTTGCGGCCCATTCGTTCACGATGCGCCGGAGCGGTCCGTTACTACGTGTAAGCTCATCCCTAAAGTCAATCTCGCCACCTTCAACAGGAGGTTCCACCAGCGTGCCGTTTGAATGAGCTTGGTACTCAATAGACACCGCCGCCTCTGTGTTGTACGCGCCGTAGGCGTGTGAAAAGTTGTCGTGGTAGTCAGCGCTGGTGTAGAGGCCTCCGGTGTAGACGAAGCGCAAGAACTGGATAGAGGGACGAAAGCGTGTGAGCACTGCCAGCAGAGACGACATGAGCTTCGCTGGATCGTCGGGCAGGTTCACCTCTGACTGGGTTGTCGATTGCCGTTTAATATAGTTGAAGGTGATGATTTGCACAAAAGCCGGCAACATTGCCACACTGTTCTGCGTAATGGAAGACACTCCTTTCATTGTTTCCGTGAGAAGAAACTCAGTAGTGGAAGTGTTGGCTTTGAAGCTGATAAGGTAGAACGGCAGGAACCCAAGTAAGCCCACCACGACGACACCAACACACATGAGAATCGCTACTGCGAGAACGCTACTAATGCGACAATGTGCTCTTTGGCCACCGTCCTCGTCGTCATCGCTGTCGAAGGGGGCGTTATCAGAGAGAGAGGTGGAAAGTAGATTGTCGTCGTCGTGCGCATTCACGTAGCAATCCAGTTCGTCACCAAGACCCCCGCCGCTGTGAGAAAGACCAACCAGGCCACGGCAATCCTCGCCTTTCTTTATGTCGAACTCGTCGCCCCAGCACACGCTGCTATCATCAGTATCCGTGGCAGAACTGGAGAAGGGGTTCTTGATGATTACTCGCTCTGTGGCATCTGTCGTGTTAGAGTGATCAGTGTGTAGCCCGCGGCCCTCCAGGTCACTCACGTCGGCATCATCGTCTCCGCGGCTGTTTTGAAACAGAATGCGCGAGTCACCAGTGCTGTGGCTACTCTGACTGTAATTTGGGAGCACAATCGGAAGAGAGAAGATGGGTGCGTACGACTCCTGGTTTTGCTTTGTTTCCGGAGAGGCAGCGGTAATGGCGTTGACGTCCATGTGTCGATGCTGTAGCCCACTAGAAAGCTTTGCGGCTGCTGCTGATGCTGCATTGTGTTTTTTCTTGAGCAAGCCCTTGGGAGTTGGCGTGCTGCACAATGAGTTTTGACTCCGCTGCCATCTCTTCTCACTCATCGACGTCGTTGAGGAATACACGCCGCGCGAGTTGTTGTTCTGATTGCGGAGAGGCGTGTGAGGCGCTGTCGTAGGTAGCCCGGTGGCTTCACTATGTTGCTGGTATGCAGTAATGGTACGACTGGGGGTGTTGCAGCTGTCGTTGGTAGCGTCGACGCTAAAGCTAGCAGCCTGCTGGAAAGCCAGGTCTGACACCTGTGCCGCCAAAGTGCTAGTGCTACGCCGGCTTAGAGGAGCCCCACTTGCGTAGATTGGAGAGAAAGCTGTCGCGTTCATGTCCGCGCTTGTTTCCTGAAAAACAGCCCCTGGGGGTACGTCCTCTGGTGCTCTCATCGACTCTCTAGCAGGATTTGCTCTACGCAAGCCATCAAACACGTTCTTGTTCTGCATGTGTATACCTCTCTATCTTTTTCTCCCGCTAACTCACTAGCTGTGTGCGTGTCTGTTTTTGCGTGCAGGTGTATAGTGTAAGAAAGATGGAGTAGACGCCAGTTGTTGCGAGATGCCTCGCTACTGTTTTCAGTTAATCCCTGGAGCAGCAGTATTGCAAAAGGAAGAAAAAGGGTTTAAAAAAACTGAGTTAAAAGAAAGCAGTATATATGTTACAAAGATCAACTTCTTTTCATAAACATACAAACAAATATATATGACAAAAATCCGTCCTCTTAAATGGAAATAGTGATAATCAACCAAAGTAGTAAGACCACTGCGGACTTCGTGAGTTGGATATAGACCTCAAAAAAAAAAAAACACTCACAGAGAAGCACAAAATATATAATTGTATGAAAGGTGGTGCTAAATTTGTAGGTATCCGAGTCCGTATTCAGTAGCTTCTCACACCTTTTCTTTCTTCAAAGCCCAACGTAAAAGGGGAAAAGGAGGGGAAAAAACACAATGAATATAATCAAGTTCAAAAAGAGGCCTATCAATTTATAGTTGCTATTTTTGCCTGTAGGCTCAAAAGAAAAAGAAAAAAAAAGATAAATGCAGCCAACGGCTCCTGCTTTACTTAGGGAAGATGCAGGCCACAATTACAATAAGTGTGCTTTTGTTGATAATATAACTTTTCCTTTCTTTCACCAGTTTTATCTTCTGGCGATACTGTATGCGTCGGAGCTTGAAAGACAATTGAATTTGTTTTTCAAAAAAAAAAAGCAAAGAAAAAAAGGGAGAGAGGCAAAGCAAAATCCCTATTTGCTAAGAGATGCTCTCCAGAATGCGGACAAAATGTATAATAATTTAGCCAGTGCTCTACAAAAAAAAAAAAGTGAGAAAAAACTGAGACAACTAGCAATTCCTTTTATAAAAAGATGTATTTAGGAAGAAAAAGAAACATATATATATATATCGACGAAAAGCGTAAATGGAGAAAAGAAAGTCCTGACGAGCTGCACACGCGCAATAAAATGTTGCGGCAAATGCAACAGGAACTTTCAAATAGAGTTTTTTTTTTTAAAAAAAAAAAAGAAGGAGATAAAGCAAAAAGATAAAAAAAAACTACTCTTGAAAGTGAATATAGCGTACTTGTGATACCAACACGTTCCTATCAGGAGATCTTGACCCTGGATTTGTTCTTTCGACGGTATATATAGTTATGAATGCGATTACGACGTGATATGCTGTATCCGCAGCTGCCTTAGGCTATCTTTTTGCGTTTGTCTTATATATACTATTCTTTGAATAAATAAATATGTGACCTTAAGATCTAGTAGAAGTGGGTGAAAGGCAAAAAAAAAAGACACGCTACAGCAATGCTCTAAACTTCGTACTTTTTTTTTACCGAATCGTAATAGCGAATAGAACCGCTGTCAAGAAGGAAAAGCAAGGGGCAAGTACAAAAGAAGGAAGAACATAAAACCAGAATTGAAAATTGCATGCAAAAGTGAAGCAAGATAATCATTTAAAACATAATAGTAAAGGACGGAATGCTTAAAAAAGAAAGCAGTGTAAAGTTGATGTCATGACACATTATGTATATGCGTATGAATTTTTTGTTTAGTTTTGAGCCAGTAAAGAAAAATATTGACCGTGTGTATATATGTGTTAAAAAAAGAGAAGAAAAAAGAAGAGGTGGATGAGTATGATCCACTATCTGATCGCTCGAGTATCTCTTCAAGTACTGCAAGCAAGTGTTGAGCAAAAAATGATTTTATTTTATAAACAAAAAAATAACGATGATAACAAAAATAAAAGTTCCTTATGCAATGAATTTTCAAAAAAAAAAAAAAACACACAATGCCGCTAAAATAAAAAAGCACAACAGTAATTTTAGCCGCGCTTTGATGCACCTATCAAGACGTTCTGCCTAAGAAAGGAGGCAATGCAAGCGTACTCACTTTGCGAAACCTCAGGAGAAGCGACTCGGCGGGTGCGTAGGGGAATATCAGTTGCGGCTGAAGAATGAATCGAGGTGTCTGTGAGAATCATACGCTTACGGCACAAATGCAAGTGGCACCATTTCACGTCTAAATTTGATACCTCAGCAGAAAAAGGCTTCTGTTTGCGCCGTGTCTCAGTGCATTCTTGCTTCACTGGCGTTGGCCAACGGAGAAGTGCGGCTGCGAGGAAAACTGAAGTGACGGTTTCGTGAACTTCTAATTGCAAAGGAAGAGAGATAACTGAGACCATGGGCGCCTGCTCCTGTATTCCATCTTGCAAGAGATTCCATTGCAAGTCTACAAACTCGCCTTTATTAGATCCTGCGACCTGAGCGCAGGAATCAGAGCGAGAACTAGAGGTTGGCATAATTATTGGCAGCAACTCAGTAGCGGCGGCTGTTTGTTCGTCCTGTGGCTTCTCACAATCAATGTACCGGCAAGAATACTTCACATGTTGCTGTTGAGCGGATACAAAACAAGTCGTAGGGTATTGCACTGCGACACGCGTAACAACCGTTGGCAGTACCAGCACAACGCGATAGGTACCATCAAGGTGCACCACCGGCCATTCATCACGCTCTAAGTCGCACTGATGGGCAGGAAGACAAGCCTGCCAGCGGTCCAAGTCCTGTCGCCAGTGACGGCCAGCGTTGAAAGCGACGAACTCGCGATATCCAGCACTTAACTGTTCCTCCTGTGCGTTGCAGGTTGCCAGAATCATATCTATTTCCCCCTTCTCGAAAGACCTGGGTGCTCTCCGAAAGCCAACAACGGTGCCCGTGCGACCATTCTGAAAAACCACACGCGCACCGACCCACAACAATAAAGAGGATGACTCCGGCACCAGTGCTGCCTGCCAAATCTCAGGGCTGACACTGCTCACAATGCGCGCCGGCGGTGGTACTTTAGGAGAAGTCGGGCTATTCACCTGTGTTAGCCAAGTGGCTGTTGTGACGTCACCACCAGTTTCCTTCAAAGCAGACACCGCCTGCCGAACACTTGCAAGCAACGAGTTGCTGCTCGTAGCGGTATCAGGAAATAGCACTTCATAAGAATCGCGCCGCACCGCTGAGGGCCACGTATCATGTCGATCTTGAAAAACGAGTGCCCAACCACAGTGCCGAAGGAGCAGAAGAGTGCTGCGCAGCAACGTTTCCATTGTTAAGTCAGGTCGTCTTGAGCTTGTCTGCCAGCCGCGAAGGCGACACAGCTTGGAGAGATAGTGTTCGTAAGATATGCAGAAGGCAAGACGAGGTATAAAGGGCTCTGCGGGATCTGTTGCGCGCCACGACAGGACACAGCGCGTGCTGCTCATCTGTTTTACGAGCCTCTGGGTGGCCTCGATCATTGCTGCATCCCGTACAGGGTGGCCTACAGTTAGCTGATGGCGAGGAAGCCGGCTGTATGCATGAGAGGTTTTTAGTGCTTTTTTTACCAGGCGTTTTAAACGGGCGAGTTCATCATCAGCCCTTCCCCCACTCACCGCATCCCAGGGAAACTTCTCAAGCGGTACCACCAGCTCTGGAGCATATTGCATGAGAAAAACATCAGAAAGGCAAATCTGTGACTGAAGAAACGAACTCTCAGTTGCCACTAGTGGAGCGTACCGACGCACATAACGAGGCGCGTCATCTTTTCCTGCTTTCATCGCCCGTCCATGCCGAGCATGAACTTCGCCCAACGCCACTAACGCTGCTCCTTGCGCCATGTTGACGCCATGCGCACGTGCTTCAGCCGCCTCTGCACTGGCGATGGAGCTGTGCACGCAGGGAGAAAGCCACGGGGTTGGCGGGAATGACGGAGATGCATTGAGTACTAAAGTGACATGTTCGGCGGCAGACAGTTCGCGCGCAGGTCCAGACAGTTGAGGAGAGAGCAGGTGAGGATGATGGACACCTACTGAGTGAAAGAACCACCGCTCCCTCTCACACTGCGCCATACATCGATCTTTGTCATCTCTTCTCTTCACAGTGACACTTTCTGTAGTATCGTCTCTCAAGTGTAAGAGAGGAATGAGGTCATCTGCACCACACCACTTCATAGACTGGAGTAGCTGCCCAACGCCACATGTTGTGCTTACAAATGCGATTGCGCTATCAGAGTTGCTTTGCATCTTGTCCGATATCTGTGACAGACCAACACTACTAACATCTGTGTTAATGAAAAAGATTACCTTGCAGGGACACATACGCCCTTCTGTTTTTGATTGGTATTTAGGTGTACTTGGCTGTGGCGGCGCCTTGCAGCCTTGCGGTGCCAGTTGGCCCCACCGCCAAAGTACTTCAAAGATTTCTTTACTGCTAAAGACAAATCGTGGTACTACCCATCGCGAGCCACTGTGCCAAGTCTCAGCATGTGATGAGGTTCGCTTCTCTTGCGGTCGGCGCGAACGAGTCTTCATAAATGCCTCTGTAAAAGCTCTTGGGTCTACTATGCTAGGCTTGTTTTCCCCGCTCAGTTCATCACTAACGTCTTCCGCAGCGCCTAGCTCCACGTAACAGTTATTTTTATTGCAGTATGTAGGACCCTTGGCGGCCAGTTCATGGGTAACTACTCGCACCACATCTTGGCGTGATGAGCATTTTCCCGCCTGTTTTGCCTTCGAGCTTCGCTTGCACTGGCATTCGGCGAGTGCAGGTGGCAAACCCTGATACATGGAGATGAGGGAAGAGCGGCTACTACCTGTAACGAACAGTACCGGAGAAGAATGATTGAGTGCAATCAAAAGCCGCTTCCATTCTCTATTACTCTGTACATGTTTCCATGAATTGAAGAAGAAAGACCGCATAGCAACTACAAAAAAAAAATAGGAGTCAGTGTATAAAGTTAGAAAATTTGTGTTTTCTTTTGCTGTGGCTGATGAATATATACAAAGATAAAGAAACAAAGACTCAATATATAAGAGACATATATACAGAGAGCGAGACACAAGGAAACAAAAGCAGCAAAAAAAAAGAGCAAGTTTCGCACAATAATAGAAAAGAAGATAACAACGTGAGATCCCAGCACATTGAAATATATATACGAACTTGCAGCCTCATTTACTTATGATTTTTTTTTTTCAAATAAAAACCAGTTGATACAGTTCCTTAAAAAAATCAAGTAGAAATAATAATCGTGATAGAAATAATAAACAAAATTAGCAAAGAATGAAAGTGTTCAATATCCTGTAGTTAAAGAAGTGAAAAAAGAAAAGCAAATCAGGCACATACACATGCACATTTGAAGAAAAAAACGTGAGAGGACACACTGCCGAAGACATATCTTCGTGTACGAATAAACAATAAGGAAGAGTGTAGGGCAGTGCGGAATTAACAAAGCAGAACATTATGAAAGCAAACAAACAGCAATGCATATATATATGTGTGCACAACTATGCATCGTTCTTCAGATGCTGACGCGGTCGTGTGTAAAACCGTATACAGTATTTTAGCATTTGTTATTATTATTATTACTACTATTGCCAAAATCTCTTTTCTATCTCTAAAGTGTCCTTGGCAATATCCATATACAGTTTTACACATACACGCAAATACAACGAGAGACAGATGCACACAAATGCACGCACTTTTCACTTCATTTCACAGTAGATATGGGGAAAAAGAAAAAAAAAGAGAAATTTTTTTTAAAAAGCGAGCCGTTGAGTATAATAATCTGAGCGGGGACTGAGCACCTATCGCTAATATATACTACTTTTTTCTCACTCAAGACTCTTGCACAGCCACACCCGCATATATATATACTTTTTGCAATTCTGTCTCTCACGACTATAACGGGTTATAAATAGTATTCACTATAAGATAAAGGGAAAGGACAGCAACTCCTGCGCGCTTGGACGCTTGAGTGGATCTTCATTGCAGCATGCTTTTACGAAGTTATACACCTCGCCGCCCAGTGACTCAGGAATATCGGGTACCACCTCTCCTCTCCCGAGGCTCTGTACGAAACGTGCATCATTATGTAGTAGGGACTGAAGGGCATCAGCGTCCTTTTCTTCAGCCATGGCAGGCGACCACTTCCATGGCAACCGCCCAAGAATCATACACAGCAGCGAAATACCAAGAGAAAATACATCAGACTGTGGAGTACATCGCTCTCCGCGGGCGACCTCCGGGGCCATGTATAGGGGTGTTCCCCTAAGTGTGATATCCTCCGTAAAGCTTCGGTTCCCGTCTGACGCATCAAGCACCATGGAACCAAAGTCACTAAGCTTGCACACACCATCCATGCCAAAGAGCATGTTATGAGGTTTTACATCACAGTGCACGATGCCTCTTGAGTGAAGGTACTCAAGACCCCGCAGCACCCCTACAAGAAAGCGGCGCGCGACAGTAGCGTCAAGATAGCCAAAGTTTTGCACCGCAGCGTGCAAGGACCCACCAGGGACATACTCCATAATGATAGCCACGTGCGAGGGCATTACGCTGCACGAAATGTGCTGAGCAATATTGGGATGTGACAGCTGGGAAACCATCCTCATCTCGGCCTTGAGATCGGCCTCGCGAATGTCGCGGCGACGCCGAGAAATGCACTTGATGGCTACCTGCACTCCATCCTCTGACATGCCCAGGTAAACTGAACCGTACGCACCAGAGCTCAACGCTTGCACGGAGCGTGTCCAGCGACAGCCGTTGTCATCTACAAAGACAAGCGGCACAGAGTCAGAGTCAATGGGAATGCTATACTGCATTTCCGGTGCATTCTCCTCGCCCACCTCTATTGTGTCACTGCTGCTGTCAGAGGAAGGAACGTCAATCCACTCGAACAACGCGGCGCTCTCGCCCTCCTCTTCGGCAGCGGCGCTGGTTGCGGCCGACCCGCTATGCGCCCCTTTTGAACCGCTGCTCGCGACATTCACGGGAGAATCCGACCTGCGATGCTGAAACGAGCGCAAGTAAGGGGAGGAGCCTCCAGACTTCCCTACAGAAGGAAGCGAAGTGCTGGAGCAGGGGGCTTCTGTGCTGACGACTGAGCTCATAGTTGTCACGTGCAGAGAGCCTTGGCGAACAATAGGGGAGCCTTTCGGGGTAGCGGTGGCACACTCCGAGGCACGAGAAGGCAGGCTTTGCACACTAGAAGCTATAGTCCCGGACCTCATCGTCGCACCCGCCCCTGAACCTCCAACCACGGCCAGATTGCTGAGGCCTCCAACGGGGGATTGCAGGCAGGCACCGCCACCTCGCTTCGAGGTAGTGCTCATGCGCACCGGCATCATTTCAGGTTTCTCTGCGTCCTCGGCACCATGCACCGGCACCGCTGCGGGACGTGGAAACATGAGAGCGGCAGCATCAAACGGTGCAACACGGCCCGGCTTGTAAAGTGACCCATCTTTGTCTAGCTGCTCGATGTAAGTGTTCATGGCTCTCACAAATGCACCAGCACCCGTGAGCTTCTCGTGGCAGTCGTAAAGTACCATCTTCTTTTCTGGGCATTCACATATGTCTGGCTTCGTGTCTCCGGCTTCAATGTGGACAGCGCAGCGATGCATGAGCCGCATAGCCGTCGCATCTTCAGGCCCAATCTTCTTGTAAATGCGTAAGGCGGCAGAGTACCAGCCCTGACAACGGTAGTGAAAGGCTGCTCGGAAGCGCTTGGCACACACCGAGAGAGGCGTTATATCAGCCCCCTCAGTGACATCGCGCAACTCACAAAGAAACACCGGCAACGGATCCTCCTGCACTCTCACCGCAATGACTGGTATTGAGCAGTGGTCTGGGAGATGCGTGACGGCAGACTGGGTGGCCATTACCACGCCCGTCGGCCGCGTGCTGATGAAAGCCACTAGCTCCAGCATGTGCATGACACCCGACACGGCGCGGCCTTTGCGCCCGCGCCTCGCTCCGAAGGTGCCAACAAAGAACTCGTTCGAGTCGACAAGTACGTCAATTTCATTTCGATCTCGCGGTGGCAGTCGCTGCCACATCGCGAGCGCACACTGGCAACCGCGGCTGGCGTGCATGGGCATTGGCATGTGAGCCCCAAAAGTGATCACAGCCCGATCTGGACGAAGAAATTCTAAACAGCCGTTAAACTCCGCTGCCACCACATCCGCAACCTCGACAAATGTGTTCCATGATTCATGGCTTACTTGGCCTTTTGTGTAGCGACGCACAGCGACCAAAACTGTGCAATAGCATTTGGAAAGAACGTTGACCTGCTCGTTGAAGATCTTGGTGTTGAGCTGCATCGCCTTACGCCATCGTGTTGAGATCCTGGTTAAATCATCTGGCGTCTGCAGTGGTGACGACGACTGCATGTCTCGGTGTTGGTGTTGACTGTGCTGCGTCGTCACCAGAGAAGAGGAAGTGCACCTGTGACCGCCGCTACCGCTGCTGCCGGAACCCTCCGAGCTGTTTCTGTAGAGGCCGCTATCGTTCAACTGTCGCTGCGTTGTAGTGGGAAGACCTTCATACTGTGCGGCCGAAAGAGGTGGTATGACGTCCGAGACAGCAATTTCCTTCTCGTCAGTTACACGTTCACCACCACCTTCGATACCGCCGCTGCTGTTGCCCACGTTGGGTTTCATGCCGGGCGTCGTGGGTACTGTAGGTGGGCGAGTTTCGGTCTCAGTATTCGCGCTGGCGCTGTCGTCGTAGTTGTCGCCTTTGGCCCCTCCCTCATCGGCTTCTTCTGGTAACGAGACCAGCAATGTACCTGGCAGAGCAGCCTTCAGCAGCATCAGGCGTTTTTGTAGATGCAGGTACAACACTTGAATCCAGAGCACCTCGGTGAAATGCGAGTGCTCAATGGTGTGTGTGAAGGCGTTAAACTGCAAGTTCGAGCTCAGCTGTAAGGCGAGAGAGAGTCGATTCAGCGAAATGCCAATGCGAGACGCGATGTAGTAGGCAGTGAGAATGATAAGCGTAACGAGGTGAGCTGTGGCCAGGTACAGATAGATGACCCGCCTGTGCATGAGAAAGGAAAACGCGTAATCTAAGGTGACAGAGATAAGTGTAAGGTTAGTGCTGCCCACCTGGCCGACTGGGATGATGCGGACCAGAGCCCGAACCTTCCTCTTGCCGTTAAAAAACTTGAAGTGTCTAGCGTTTCTCGCCGCGAGCGCGGACAGCAGTGTGCCATCTGGCCCCTCCTGTACAAGTTGGTCTAGCGCGGTTTTCATGAGTGGATCCGTGACATTCTGAGGCAGAAACACAGTGTCAGCGGGCACTGTCTGATTCCATGAGTGACGCACAATGGCACCGGATATGGTGTCTAGCACAAGGTAGCGGCCACTCTGGTGAAAAGAACGGCGAACATTGGCGCGATGGTTCGTCATAACAGAGTTGTGCAGTTGCATAGCTGCAATGTAAGCAGGGCTGTAGCCATCCATATCAAACATCACATACGCATCGTCCCAGAATTCAGGTAGGTTCCGGAATTCCTGAAGAAGTTTAACATTTGGCTCAGACACTGTCAGATTAGCCCATCTCTCGTCACAAAAGCTGCTTCCTACATCGTTCACGACATCCTCTGCGCTACCACAACTACTACTAGACGGTACGAAACTTTGTGGAACCCCAGTAACAATTGATGTGTAAGTGCCCACCACGCTAGCTGCCGTATGCTGCCTGACCACGTTTGCTGCGTAAGTGGCCTCCTTACATCCAATCATAAAGGCTGGCAAGAAGCTACCGACTCCTACCATAAGTACACCAACGCACATAACAGTCATAATAAGACACAAAGACGAAACTCGATATCGCCGCTCGTGAAGCTGTCGGAAGCCAGTTTTACCCACTGCCTCAGCAGTTGCTACCACCGCGGGGACTGGCATACTGCCAACGTGTGAAGTGGGATAAGGGAAAACTGTAGGTGCTAGCAGTAGCTCGTTTCCTGCTAGAGGCCGTTGTTGCAAGGACAACTCCGGAACAGGACTCAGTGCAGCTGTAGAAGCTACTTTTGGTGTAGCACAAGGCATTTCCTACAATCTATGTTGCTGTTGCAGTAAAAAAAAAGGATTAATAAGAAACTTGATCCTAAGATACAGCAATATAAACAATGCTTTTTATATAGAAAAATCTGTTAAAACTACAAAAAGGGCAACCTCAATAGCAAACAAGCACGGGCTACTATACTCAATCTCTATATTGGAGGTAAATGAGAAGTAAAAACGAATGAAAGGATGTTGAAAAAAAAAAAACTATTTAAAAAAAAAAGATCAATACTACTGAAACTTTGGTATTTTTTTTTTTGTTATCTCACTTTTGTGAAGTAATCGTTTTGGGTTTCTTTTCTCTTTTTTGACATAAAGGTGACTCCCGATATGATGCCACGGACTGAAAAGGGAAAAAGTTTATTTTACACGCACACAGTCACGGTTGCTATACGCTTTAAACAAAGAAAATTAGGGGTGGGGGGTCAAAAAATGAAAGAAAAAAAAAGAGAAACAGAGAAAAATGACCAGATACATGGATGAAGACAAAGCAAATCATATAAACGCAGAAGCGCGTTTGCACTTCACTGATAATTTTACTTAAATATAAACATATAAAGCACCCAATACATTTTGCCTGTGTGCTGCGGTTCAAAGAAATACAGTTGTCTTAAAAAAAAAAAAGAAAAAAAAAAAGAATGCGCAACTAAGAAAATTAGCAGAAAGGAAAGTAATGGAACGGGGTGCTGCTTCCATGTACGCGGAGTGGCGTAATCGCTGGATTTGTCTGTGATGCTAACTGATATGGTCTGACTGCGGAGCCACAGTTCATCACACAAAGGCCAACTTTTGGTTCAGATAATACATCGAGAAGGCTGGATACACCACATCCGCCTCGGAAAGAACAGGAATATGTCCTGTTACTTTCTTTTTTCCAGAAACTACGTACAGTGATCCTGTCGCTGCATCCCAATCAAACTCAACCACAGATCCGGTCGAAAACGACAGCTTGTCGCACTTCCATGCGCCATAAGAATCACCTGCTCGTGACAGACACCATCCTCCTAACTCAGAAATATACTTGTTACTCATAGATGATGAGGTTTGCGGGCTCAACGACGGCAGCAGTCCGATCATCAAGCCAGACCCGTCACTGCCTTCACCGTGGTCCACAACGCGCATAGCCCATTGATGGTTAGTGGCACTCAGCGGCTGCTTGGAGCGCAGCGTCACCCAGCCGCCATTAGTTTCGCGCTGGGCTGTGCGGCCATCAATAGCAACGCCTGGATGTGGCGTAAAGGGATCCACATCAAAAATCTCTAATCCCATCAAGAACCAAGCAACAAACTAATATACTATAGCAATAATCAAGCAAGCAACTTGCTGTATTGGCGCATAAATGCCACTTGTGCAAAAAAACAAAAAAAAGGGTAAAACAAATGAAAGCACATTAAAGAAAGAAAGAGAAAATATAATATAATATAATGAATGGATATATTCCTTTACCAAAGAATAGAAGCGTGATGCAAATAAACGCTTTAAATATATAAAAAAAAAGGCTTATTTGTGTAAGACATCAAGTGGTCAATGAGATCCTACAACTATTGTGCTGCAAAGATAAAGGAAAGTACTTGTTTATTTATTTTTTTGTCTCTTTCCGCACTCGCATATACTTTCTGCCTTTCGGAGGAATCAAGTGTAGCATACAGCACAACAATAGCGACTTCTACCTATGTCTCCCTCTCTCTCTCTATCTGTCTCTCTCTATATTTTTTTCGTATGCATCTCTCCGTTTCCCCCTTTGTTATTCTTTTTTCTTATGCTTATTTACCCTCTAAATACATAGACGACTATAAATCACACACAAGTGCGTACAGTGCTAAGAAGAGGGTTAAAAAAAAAATAAGGAAAGTGGCATTCTATATTCATAAGTAGCGACATAATGTCACTTATTTTTTGAAGACAAAATAAACAGATGTAAGTACGAACTGTACTCAACTCAAAAAGTATAGAAAACGCATGAGTACAAAAAAAAAGGCATGGACAAGAAGGGGGGGGGTCAAAGCCAATTGGTGCTCATAAATAGAAAGTCCTACGTCTACACGCACACAGACATTTCAATGGTGCTCTGCTTTCTTCCTTAACCCCGCTGTCTTCCCACGATCAAGCGCATCACATACACCAAAGTAGGTAACGGCATCTTCATTTTATAGAATACAACACACATGCTTCAAACATTGGCAGTGCAAGTGAAAAATAGATAAAAGTGAAAAATGATCCCACCTGTGATGATATTTGGCGTAATACATCATGCATCCGCGACCGAGAACATAATTTGGCAAACAGAATAACGGAGAAAAAGAAAAAGAAAAGCTGAGTACTATTGCAACTGCTATCAAAGTCACGAAAAAGTGGAAGGAAAAAAGCACAAAAGCAGCATAAATATAGATAGATAGATAGAAACAAAACATAAAGAATAACAACGTAACACAAAGAGTTCTTTTTTTGAAAAAAATGCTATAAGGAAGCATGCGTTGATAACACATAGTGAAACTACGGCACAAAACTCGCATAGGAGCAAAAAGAATCAACAAAAAAAAACATCACTAGAGAAAAAGCACACTCAGCAGGGCCATTTAAAAGGGGGCTAAGAAGAAAATGACAGGGAAAAAGATATCATGTGTATTGTATGCAGTATTATCGTGCATATAAATCGCACTTAAAGAAAAAGGAGGGAAGTTTTATAATCATAAAAACAAACTTTAATATACAAAGAAAGGTGAGATCTTCGTCGCGGCGCTACTTCGATCATCATCATGATATTTGAACATAAATAATGTGCACACACACACACACAGTACATACGCATATCACCCTCCGTGTGTCTTGAAAACCGTGCTATACTCCGCAAGAATCGCCAGGACCTCAGTGATATCACAACGTCGCTGCACGTCGCGCTCAAAGCAGCGGAAGACAATCCGCTGCAGCCAACGAGGCGTATTCAAAATCTGTGCTTCACTGTACGGAATTACCTCCTGGTTGACAATGTAAAACATGAGAGGCGTGGGGTCATGTAGATGAACGTAGTGCTCGACATAGGACCAGGGCTTTTTATCGGCCCACAGCTGAAGCAACGTGCACGCGTAGGCCCACACGTCCGACTTGAGGCCTGCATCGCTCATGATTACCTCGGGAGCCATGTAAGCAGCAGTTCCGTGCAGTTGCCAGGTGGCGTCCGCTGTCTCGCTCGAGTGCTCTCTCGCCGAACATGACATGGCAGAATAGTCCTTGCTCCTACCGCGGACGCCAGCACTCTTGACATTCTCACTTTCCCCGTCGTCTTGCTCGCCTTCCTCACCACTGGTGACGGCATCGCATCGCGGTATGAAGAGGCGGCTGCAGCCAAAATCACTGATGGCGACGCTACCGTTGGAGCGTGTGAGCACGTTCTCGGGCTTCACATCGCCATGAATGACGTTGCGATCGTGCAGGTGCTTAAGGCCCTGAGCAATACCACAGGCGTGTTGGTAAAAGAGATGCTCCGGCATTGGGCGATACTGACTGTATAAGCTTGTGATGCTGCCACCGCTGGCGTACTCGAGCACGAGTAAAAGTTGGCGCGTCTCCACCTCCTTGGAGGCACCATGAAATGAAATCACGTTGGGATGTGCGGGGAGCATCGACCACATAGCGAACTCGTTGGTGTTAAAATCGTGTTGATCTGACTCGATACTGAAGCGGGATTGCTTTACGGCTACAATGGTGCCGGTCTCAAGGTCTAGCGCCCGGTAAACAGCACCAAACGCACCCATGCCAATCGGCCTGCCGTTCACGCGGAATCGATGGTTGTTGAGGGCAATGCCAGCCTCCGCTGACTCTAGCAGCACCGTAGCGGAAAAGTTCATAATCCGAGAGTGGGTACTAAAGCCGTTGATGACGCTTTCCCCTAGTCCAAGCGGCTGCATGGGGGGTGTCAGCTGCTCTTCCTGGAAGCTACTGTTGTCAGTCACAGTTCCCGTCCGACTATCCGTTGAAGGATGCATCACGGAAGGCGGGTGCAATGAATGCACTTCTGTAATGGTACAAGGGGGAATCGCATCAAGTACTGTCACCTTCTCCGCAGCGACGCCTCCAGCTCCCGCGGTAGCAACCGGGCCCGTGCGAGAGAGCAGCGGGTCGACCGTAACTACAAGATCACGAAGGTTGATTTCATCATCTGTGGTGCCGTCACACAAGGTTACCCTTCGCATCGTCATAGACTCAGGAAGGTTAACTGAGCCGCCCGCAATGATGCCCGAAGGAGTCTCCGTGAGGGAGAAAAGAGCTGAGCCGCAAGGAGGCTTGACGGAGCCGCTACCTGATGGATCCTGATGCTGTGAGGAGGAATGCAACGAATAGAAAGAAAAAGTTCGCTGTTGCTGTTGCTGTTGCTGCTGCTGAAGTTGACCCATAAGATAGCGCTGTGACTGGTGATGACGGAGCACGCTAGCGACGCTTGAAAATTGTGGGTCTGTGGCTGAATGATAGAGAGAGTCCTCTAGTTCTGCATTATCGAGTAATGCGCCACCTGCGTCCAAGCCCTCGTAGCGGGAGAAGGGACGTGGGAAGGGGATTGCAGCGTTTCGTCCTACACCTGCCTGAGGCACACTAGATGCAAACGCTGATGCAGTAGCGCCGGCACCACCAGCAGCAAGGTTGGTAGGACTAGAAACACTTGAAGCCGCAAATGTAGCCGCGGAAGTAACCTTGATAGGACTAGAGGCAGTCGAAGCCGCAAACGTAGGCGCGGAAGTACGCTTGGTAGGACTAGGGGCAGTCGAAGCTGTGCCTGTAGCCGCGCCATGAACAGCACCTGCGGGCGCACCTGTAGCTGCAATAGTGGCCGCGGAAGTGCTAGCACCAGCAATACCAGCCGCTACCTTGCCATTGGCCGTGCGACTCATACCCGCATGCTGAATGGTAAGCTCAAACGTCGTGCAAGGACTAGGCTGTTCACACGCATTGGTGCGCGAGCGGCGTGTCAAGCTCTCGCGTCCCGCGACAACGCTGGCTCCCCCAGCAGCGCCGAATACACCGCTCGATGATGAAGTGTACGAGCTGATGCCAAGCGGCGAAGCGCTGACAAACCTTTGCGCTGCGCTGGTGAGTGCTGCTGCTGCGCCTGTAGCGCCGATACCCGTAGAAGACGCGGCAAAATTTTCTGGAATGCGGATGATGGGAGGGCAACCCAACACTGTTTGCTCCAATGACAGTTCGCACTCCTCCATCTCACAGAACCAGCGCATTTGAGACCAACAGACCAGCACACTCCGTAGCAATACCCACAATGGAACAAAGCGCTCATTGTCAGTAACATAGGCAAACACGTGACCGCCTACGACGGTACAGGAGTACTGAGTGGGCTCGGGATGTGTCACGGGATGCGAGATGGTAAGTGTGTTGCTAGTATTGACGCAGATATTGAGACGACTATGCGGTAGGCAACTGCATAAGGTGGCAGTCGCGAGCTGTATCTCGCTCTCATCTTCTACCGTGGCACTGCTGGACGCAACGCTCATGCGCTGCAAGATGAAACTCACAGCATGCGGAGCAGGTACTATGGCTGGATCGCGCACGGTTCTATACAAGGCGACAGCAAGCCAGTGAAGGCGGCAGATTATAAAGAGGTCGTCCTCGTTCGACGGCACCACCACATCCCCCTTTGGCGGAGACACTTTGACAAAAGATGCGCCACCGTGTTCGCTAGGCACCCACCCAAGATGCTCCTCCATAAGATGGTTAAGCTTGCGCAGATATTTCTCTGACTCATGCACGCAAAGCTCCTGCAGGTCGGCGAGGGAGGTCATCTTCTTGCGACCATTCGCAAAACCTAACTTTTTTGTCTTTGCGCGCACAAAGGGTATCCCTCTCAGCGCAGTGGGGTACGCAGTCGCTGACGCCGCGGCGTTGCCCTTCGCCGGTGGAAAGAAACTTGCAGCATCCGACACACTCTTGGAGGCAGAGGTTGTGACCGTTGGATGGGCCGCACCTTCGAGGTCAGCGAGTGACGGGAACATCGTGTTGTACATAGAATCATTGCTAAAGATGCCACTGTTTTTGCCGGAATTGCTCGCTGAGAAGCTCCTGTTCCTGCAGGCTAGACCGTACACGCTGTTGTATGACTTGCAGTGTGAAAGAGCTTCTGTAATAAAGGTACAAAGCAGTTTGCCGTCGCGCAGGAAGTCTAATGTGCCATCCCAGACCCACGTAGCTGGTGGCTGCATGGAAGACGTCTTTGGAGAGAGGGCACAGATCGGAGTGATGGGGTCCATTAACTTGGGCCTCGCCGTGGAAGCAGTGGAGACCATCGACAGGCTGCGCTGTGTGCTGCTGAGATCTACGACGGCGCTACGAGCTAGCATTGGCGGCAAGAGTATACCCTCCCGTCCACACCATGTATTGTTCACCCGTCGGTCGGAAACAGCAGAGTTAGGAATCGTAGTGCACGCGCGTGCAAGGGGAGAGGTAGTGCTAATGTCACTGCTCGAGTTCATTGCGCAGCTGTAGTCACCTGTTTCGCCAAGTGCCACAGTGGTGGCGCTACTCCGCTCCATACGTGACATGTTTTCTGCCAATGCTGTGTACACCTCCTCGAACCAGTCTATCCACGTTGTCATGAGCATTTGCAGGTGTAGCACCTCGGTAATCACGGAGGAGTCAAACTCCTGATATCGTTTTGCAAGCAGCCATAAAAGGTCAAGATCTGTGGCACCGTTTTTCTTTTGACGCTCAATAATATGTGAGGCATCGATAACGCGATCAGGCTCTACATCTTCAAGAACGGCCACTAAGCGGTCCCATCGAGTTGCCGGGGAAACAGAAAATTTGTCGTTCATGTTATTGATTTGCTTTTTTTTTTTCTTGTGTGTGTGTGTGTAATTTATATTTTTCTCAAAAGAACAACAAAAAAAGCAGGTAAAGAAATCGGCTAGTCTTTTCTTTCGTTTGTTTTTCCCTTTCTTTTTCTGTCAAGTATTAATGCTAAAACCCAGCAGCAGTCGTAGCTACACACCCGTGCTATGTATGTGTGTGTGTGTGTGTGTGTGTTTGTGACCCCCTTGATGAGTATGTGTGCGGGTTTCTCTTATTCCCAAGCAGCAAGACAAACAAAAATAAGACAGTATATATATATATATATATATATATAACTCCTACAATTAAGTCTGAAAAAAAAAATGTGTCTATTTATATATATAGATCGCTAACAAATAACAAAAAAAAGGGGAAACTTGCGTGGTCCCCTCCACGTGTGTATGCAACGTGGAACTAGTGAGATGAATATACGCTACGGCCTGTCACGTTGAAATGGAAAGAAAAAGGGATGGTAATAACAACTCACACCGTTAATGATGGTTTGGGACTTCTCTTCCTCCCCCCTCTTTTTTCTCGAAAAAAGCACAAAAACAACAACAACAACAACGAAAAGTGAGAGAATGAAAGAAGAGGACATAATCATAAAAATGAAAGAGCACTAGAGCTCACAGTATAGGAATCGTTTAAGAACAGTTGGCAGTGCCAATGCTGTACAGCAGAAAAAGAAATAGGAAAAGAGTTTGCGTCTATTAAGCAAAAAAAAAAATGAGGGAATGAAACATTCTAAGTCCACGTTAAGACGAGCAAAAAGAAAGAAGTGGGGGGTGAGCTAATCTTCAATCTACACACAAACACAAATGTTGACGTATGTGCACTTCTCCCCCTTTACTCGCTACTACTCGACGCCCACCTCCTCACCGCCCTCAGTGTGCAAAGAGCTGTGTTGAACCACAGAGCGTCGCAACACAGTCACGTGAAGAAGGTTGGGTGGGAGAGATTCGATGACGTCCTGCACAAAGCACTTGTATCCACTGTACGCCGGTGTCGACGCCCACGTCTCCAGAGCCGACATCCACGCAATCACCTCCGCGGTGTCTCGTGCTGTGCCACGTTCGGTGCCCTCGTTGATGGGAGAGAGAGCTCGAATAACATCAACTTTTGACATGAGCAGGACATTAAGCAGCACGGCATATTGAAGCAGCAAAGGGGCGTAGAGCTCTTTCACAGTCAGAACCGCAGACAGCAAACCGGGAGTACCGTAGAGGGTACACTGTGCACTGGACCACAGCTCCTTGCTAGCAGCTGCGAGTAGTTTCGCCTCTTCTCCACCATCCATATCCTCGTCACATGGATGAGTGCGAGCACTGAGGGCGGCTGCGGCAGCTACACCAATAGCATGATTTGATCGTGGCAGACCAAACTCACAGTGCAGCCCGTCCATCATCACCGTCACACTCTCTTCTCTGGGTACCTTGAGCCCTGCCCCACCTCGACTTGACACCGAAGAAACAAAATGCGGAAGGGACAGAGAGAAGGTGGCCATCAGACGGCAAAGGTGAAGTAGGCGTCCTGTCTCCACTAAATGAGACGCTTCCGCTACAATCATGCGAGGTAGCTCTGGGTACGCTGCAAACATTTGGAGCATCGCTGATTCCAGCGGCTGCGGGGGACCCTTGGCTGGCTCTGACGCATCAGCCTTGCTGCTGTCCGCTGCCATCGTGGAAGCTGTGGATGCAACTGCCGTTGTGCTTGCTCTATCAGTGCCTGGCATAAAACACAAGGACGGGAAGTGTGGCACGCCTCTTCCCGACTCCGCTTTTGCGATTGCTCCAGCATCATCATCGCCGCCGCGCAGCTTGCGCAGCCAGCGGCCTAACAAGGCCATGCCTCCAGCGGACTCAATCGCTTCCGCCGCGTCTGGCATGCCCACTTCATGCCGCAGAAGCGCCATGAAGCGGAGGAGATCGTAGGCAGACGTATATTCCCCGCTACGCAGCACGAGCTCAAAGAGCTGAATGGCACATGCACACGCTTGAAGAAGCGAGTCGATTGTTTGCGCTGAGGCAAGTGCCTCCCCGCTGCCTGTGCTATCACTTGTGCTCTCCGTCACCACGGAACCCTCTGCCACCCCCAACGCACGAGCCTGTTGCTGCTGTTGTTGCGGAGACACGTTCCTCCTGTCGGTACCAGTGCTGCTACCAAAGCTGCCCCTGATGCTGGCTGCTGCCGCCGCACCCTCACGAAGGGGGGGTACATTGTAGCTACCCATCATGATGACGCGCACAAGATGTACTGCCTCGGAAAGTCTATTGTTTGCAATGCACTCGTGATAAAAGTCTAAAGGGGGCCCGATAAAGTCCAGCAGTGTGTGCCAGCGCGAAACATCCATCTTACGTACACAGCCAACGATCACCTCGTAGAATTCGGGATATCGTCGTAGAAGCGAAAGAGTAGACATGATCGCGCTTCTGCGATCGAGTCCTGTAGCGCCAGCGGGAGGCTGCTCATTCACGATAGTGTAAAGAAAGTAGTCCAGAGTAGCAACAAAGGTATTACTCACCCGCATCTGCTCAAGCCAGTAGAATAGTTTTCGGTTCCACACGAAGGAAGCGTGAGGACCGCTACGCTGCAACAGAGCAGCAAGCACACGATGAGCGTACAACACCGGGCGAAGTACAAGGCCAACTGGTGGTGGTGGCGGCGGCGCCGATAAAGAAAGTAAGTGCCCCTGACTGCGGTAGTACGAAGCTTGCAATGACGATAGCGTTGACTCCCCACCACGCTCGTACGCTTCTGTTGCACAGAGGACCGCGCTATCGCACGGAGACACACAGAGCGGCACGAGTTCAACGTCTCTCACCACAGACACTCGCAAGCGGCGCATGACAACTTCTGGCCGCTGCTGCTGTTGCTGATGGTTTTGGCATTCATCCCGTTGTTGAGCACTCCCTTGACGCTGCAGGGCACTAGGCCATTCGCCGTGATAAAGAAACAAACCTCCCTCCTCGTGCACAAGAAGGGTAAGACCAGGCAGTGGAGCCGTGCGGTCACGCCAGCAGCCAAACACGCGTGGCACTACAGCGGCACTAGTAGTGCTCACCCCACCTGCTGCCGCCGCAGCCCCGTCGTTTGAGAAATGCAATTCTACAGCACACGCAACCACGGCAGCTGCCGCCGCAGTCTCATTGACGGGGTCGGCAGCAACAGCAGCAACTGGCAATGAGCGTACAACAGAAGCAGGCACCCACACAAGTGCGTGATCATCTCTTCGATGTACAAGCAGATGTGGTACATCCAGTACAGCGGACTCCGTGCCCACGCCGCCTCCGTCGACGTCCTCAGAGATTCCACCTTGGCACATTGGCAGGACGCGTAAAGGATAAGCAAGTGGTGTTCCAGTTAGGTTCAGTGTGCGAGCGCAGGTGAGAACCACACCGATGCGGCGGTATGGCACGTGCGAGTCAACCAAGATGTCAAAGCGGATCAGCAGGAGCTCTTGGCGGACGTCCAAGACAGCGATAAAGCCGCCCCCACATGCATCCTGCAGAGACACAGATGTCATGGTAGGCCGTGCGGCAAGTACCGTGCGTGCGAGGACAGCACTGCTGGAAAGGTTGCTGTGAGCAAACACGGCAAGCTCAAACGTCTTGCTGCCAGTATGAAAAACGGGGAGCACAACGGCTGCAGTGGCGAGCCAAGCAGGGTCGCACACGCACACCCACATGCGGTTGTCTTCGCTTGCTTTAAACAAGTGCCACTCGCGGGTGTCGCGGTCATACACAGCACACCCCGAGCCGCCAGCACAGACAATCCGTGACCCATCTGCAGAGATCGCGCCGTGACGCAGTGGATAAGTGGCGGCAAGATACGCCTCCGGCGCGGCCACCGTCTCCTCCACTCCGAGCCCGGACCTACCGCTGGCGCCTGCAAGGTGAAGGGCATCGGGGCCAAGAAGCACTAGTGGAGAGTTGTTTCCAGCGTCAGGTCCCACCTCACTGCTTGCCAGCACACGGGCAAAGCGGAAGGATACAAAGCCAGAAGATTGGGGCTCCACAGCAAGAAGCCTCGTCCCACTTGGGTGCCAACAGCAAGCGACGCAACCCGCAAGACCTGCAAAGGGCTGCCACGCTCTAGCGACAGGTACCTCACGCGGGAGGCCGCTCCGTGCAAGCGACGTCATCAAGCAAGCGCCGCTGTAATGAAGAAGTGCAATACCGCCCTTGTAGAAACCGACACACAGCAAGTCCTCTTCTCGTGGGCTCCACTGCATACAGCTCACTGCACCGAGCCGTGCTCTCACTTCCTCAAGACAGCGCAGGTTAGTCCAGAGCGGGGCACCAAGTGATAAATTCTGAGGATTGAATGGGCGGCAAGAAAGACCTCCTGATTGTGTCGATACTGCCACAACCCGATGAGACACATTGACACATGTAGAGCTTGCAAAAACAACGGGCGTAAAACGGCCCGTGAAGCTGACGTCTGCCTGCGTCAACTCCGTTCCCTTGGAGGTAGTTGCCAGAAGTACATAACCGCTAGAAAGAACAAAAGAGAACAGCTGCAGACGAGGAGCGAAGGTGACGTGCAAGATGGCCCCAGTAGCCGCGCTTGCCGCAACTCGTTCGTCACCAATGTGCTGCAGCACTGATGTAACAGAAAGAGGACTTGTGGGGGCCATGACAGAAGCTGCTCCAGCGCTGCCCCCCTTCAGGGGGGATGTAGATGTTGTCAAAGAAGTCGCTGAAAGAGATATCGCTCCCTTTTGCTGCTCTTCCTGTTGGTGGTGGTGAAGAGCGTCTCTGGCGACCCGCTGCTGCTGAGATTGGCGAACAACTCCTGGAGGTACGACGGGGCCAGATCCACAGCCACTTCTGGAAGTCGATGCAAGGGGAGTGGAGGGCTCTAAATGTGCAGCGCCATCACGCCCTATACCCCCTTGCTCTTCCACTTTCCGAAACGCACGAGAGTCTTCAGCTGGCCGCTGTGGTACACAGAGGTTGGTTACGGTCCAGCTGTGCAGCAAACGCTGCTGCATCCAACCAATAATGCATACCAGTCCAGCCGTTGTGCCCACAACAAGAGCGTTGGACCCTCCCGAGGAGACGCAGGCGACAAGTCCGACTTCAATCGGCACCTCCGCACTAAACCCTACGCGTGACGAGGCATCGCAGTAATGAAGACGATCGTTGTTCCTGACCCCGGCAACCGGACGCAAAAACGTTGCGCTCTTGAGACCAATGTCAATCTCATAAAAGAGCACACGTCGCGCCATGATTACTGCTAGGCAGTTTGCTCGATGGGGGTGCCACAGCAAGTACTGGCCTGCGTCTTCTTCCAGCGAGGCTCTAGGGAGAGCGATGGAGGTCAGATGGACCACCTCGCGAGCGCCACTCCAGAGATGCAACTGCACTTGACTGAGAACGGCAATCACTGAGCCGTTGGCGTTGGTGGCCACGGACTGCACGCACTCACCCTGAAGTAGAGCGGTGGACTGCGCGTGACTAACCGGGGGACCGGTAGGAAAAAACATGATAGCCAATAGCGTATAAAGAAGAGAGAGGTATTCACTAAATAATGTGTTTCTAACCTCCTTTTTTGTCACTCCCTCCTCCTCCTCGAACACACTTTGTAAACAAACGTTGTGCGTCAAAATATACTTCAGAGAGATAGATGTTTGCGTCGTCACCACATAAACAACTTCAAGCACCGCAACAAGTAGTACTCAAGAAACATGTGTATGGAAAAAGAAAGAAGAGGAAGAAGAAGGCTTCTATTCTACAAGCGTGATTAAAATCGTAATGTTTCTCGCAACCTCATGACTTACACACCTCAAAAAGCATGATGCGAAGGCCTCTCAAGCGTCAAAATCACTGATAAACATTTCCTGTAGAATGTTCGTATGTTTATATATTCTTTTTGATTGAAAACTCCTTTTTGCAACTGAGGTTGTGAGGAACAAATAAAGCTATCAGGAGAAACTGGGGGGTGAGGCAAGCACCACCCTCACGACGTGGTAAGACGCACCAAAAAATGCTTTTTTCCCCTTTCTGAAAGAGAGCAACTCTGCTGGCTCAAAGAGGAGAAAGGATGACGGGCCCGTGCAATATTATACCTCCACCATATATATATATATATGTGTGTGTTATCGCTCCAGGTTGTTCGTAGCCGGCGTTATGTCCTGACTAGTGGTACTACTGCCCATGGCAGATGGCTTTACTCCAGAAGGCGTCTCACGCCGCATCCGCTTCCGTCTTCCCTCAATGCGGTCATCAATTATTGCCACCCCTGTTGCCTTGCGCATGTAAGCAAACGCGTCGACTATCACACCAATGATACCGTCCCTCTCCGCCTCAGAAGGCAAAGGATGTGCCTTCCACACGTGCTCATAAGCAGCACCGTGCCCTGAGTGATAGGTGCACATACATGCAATGGTAAGAGCAACTTTGTCACCGCTAGCGCGCACGCATAAAGGGGAAATGTAAGAGAGTGTCAGAATACGACTGGCGGTTGCCTGAACGCTCGCTACAAGCTCCTTCTCGGCTTCACTGAGGTTCTGTGAATCCTTCTCATATGGTCTGCTCAACCACTCCAACATAGGATTATTCAACTGTGATCTCTGAAAATCAAATTTCAAAGTATCACTAAGCACCAGCTCCACCTCCAGCACCATCCGCCTCCATCCAGCTGCTTCCTCCTCATTGCTATTTGCGTTGACCTCGAAAACAAGCGTCACGATCTGATCCACGCGAAGCTTGTAGTGCTCTACTTTTCCCGCAAGGAACACGCATGCAGCGGCGAGCACCACCGTGTTCACACTGCGCAGACCATGAATAATCGTGAACTCGTGCCAGTAACACATTGAGGTGCTAAGCACAACATCCTCCATGCGGAGCTCATCAATAGCAAAGCGGGTAATGTTGTACGCCCGCGCAGCGCATTGAAAATAGTTTCTGTTGAAGACGGACAGATAGCCATCTCCAACGACAGCAGGATTCACAGAGGGACTTCCTGACATGTACTTTTCCTCTATTTCGTTTACAAAGCCATATATAAATCCAACCACATGCAACTTCCCTAGCCTATGTGCTTTCAAAGTATTATTTTTGTTTCTTGATCACTGACAAGGAAGACTCCCACTCTCCCAAAAAGAAGCAATATGAGAACCTTCCAATAATAAATATGTACCAATTGTCAAAGGCACCACGCCTCAATACAAACCCATAAAGCATACGGCAAAAACAACAAAAAGAAACAAAAGTGTAATGAAAACGGTAAAAGAAAAGTAATACGAAAAAAAACAATACAAAACAAAGGAACTTCATAATGTCCAGCTGAAAGGCAGTCACCACATAAGAAAGAACACTGCTCGCTAAGTTCGAAGGCAACTGATATGTATGCATTTATATACAAATATATATATATAAGAAAAATCAAAAAAAGTTTAAACTAGTATTGCTGTGGGGTTTGAAATCGGCATCATCAAAACGTGTGCTGGAGAATCCCTCGCCGACAACGCTAGGCTCTTCGTACAGCAATCCGGGCATCAGAAACGGAATGCAGCACCGCACGTGCGCTTACTTCTGGGCAACCTTGTGGCGGTGAGCGGCCATGACGAGGTTGGCGTAC
>JASANZ010002039.1:0-37934 GCA_030849805.1 Sergeia podlipaevii | reverse complement strand
TATAACATTTCTTCTGCGATAGAAACTGTTATCAAGTAGAAACACATAGAAGTTATATAGCAGGGCCGCTTTGGTTTTTTTTTTTATCTATCGTCTTTCTTTTACTTTTGGACTTTTTTTTTGCTTAGTTTTTATACCTTTTTTTCCCCTTTTTCGCGCCTTTGTATTTCTTCTAAAGATTATTGTTTGTCGTCTCTGCTTTTGATTTGAAAGACTGCCCTTCTTACTGTTTCCCTTACTTTTTTTTTTTTTTTAACTGCGGAGACTTTCTTCCCTGCTGTTTTCTATACGTATAACCAACTTACTAAAGAGATTGCGAAAGAACATGGAGTTGATGCTACCTATGAGAGCCCACCAGAGTGGCATGCGTACATGTGAACGTCGTGTCATGTCGTTGGTGTCACTTATGATACTTATATCTTTGGCAGTGCTGTGCCGCACGCCGGTGGTATCTGCAGCAGCAGCAGATCGCTGCCATGTGTCAGCCAATGGATTTGTTTCTAAAGCCACCTCCGCTGGCTCCTGGGCTGGCCTTGATTTCCTCGTTGTTTACACACTCCCCATGTGCTCCTCGGACAGTCCAGAGAAAGGCATCCTCTGGGGAGTCGTCAACGGCGATAACAAAACCTTCACGGGAAGACAAGGTCAGCTGCAGTACGCGTCCTCGTCGAGTCTCTTGCGCTTCTCTCTGGGCGCGGATGTAACCGGAGAGCAGTCCTTCTCTTCTGAACTGTGCTTTACTTCAACGGAGTGCATCCCCCTGTGTGATGCCGCCAGTCTCGGCGCAGTCACAAATTGCGAGGTGCAGACCACTGTGATGCCGATGTTAGTGCTGGTGCTCTGGGTGATACCCATTGCTCTGTGTGGCGGATTCCTTCTTCTCATGTACATCCGCAAGCGTGCACAAGAGCGGGAGACCGCGCTGGTGGTGGCTCGGTCCCACTTAGGAAGTCCAGTGCGGCACACCCTGTCACGCGCAGCAGCAGCAACAGCAGCAAATGCTGATCATGAGGCACACACATCGCCACCACGTAGGCCCTTCGCTGCCTTGGACGAGGAGGAGTCTGAGTCAAAAGGAAGGTCTGCTGCGCTGTTTGCTGGACCTGTGAGCACGGGAGGGTTGGAGCCAGAGATCACTGCGGTACACTTCAGTCGTGATACCAGCAGCAGTAGTGTCGCTCTCTCTGACTGCGCTAGTGAGGATTCTATTATGATAAAGAAACAGGCGAGGCGACACACGCATCATCGCGGTACTGACATCACTCACATGGGCAGCCGAGCAGATACATTGAATGGGGAAGAATTTATCACGTCTGACACCAATGCTACTACTACTAGCAGCAGCAGCAGCAGCAGCTTGAGTAGCGATCGAAGCTCCCCAAGTCAACGCGGGCTGCGCAGTTCCTTAGAAAGCGATGAAGAGGGAGATGATGATGAGAAAGGAGAGCAGATGCCCCGTTCTTCCTCAAGCACACAGCGACACGAGAGAACCGCGATGAGCCGCAGTGCGAGCAATACAGAGGCAGAGCACTTGGAGGGCAACGCACTCGTCGCGACCGGGGCGGAGGACAAAGACGCACCTCTCACTGAAACAGTGGCGAAGGGCGTGAGTGAGGAAGAAGCGATTGCAAAGGTATCCGTACTAGCACAGGAGGAGGCTGAGAACCAAGGGCTTCAGGACGTCTGCGACACACAACAACATTTAATAGAGGCGGAGAGGCTTGTAAAAGCTCTCGGTGATTGCGAAGACAAAGAGACAGCCGAAAGAGAGCCCATTGTGGTAGCTGGCAATGATGATTTAGAAAGACTGGAGCAAGTGATGCAAGAAGACCACGATCGAATCGTCAAGGAAGCTGAAGAGGAAGCCAGACTTGCTGCCGAGGAGCAGGCGGAGCGTGACGCTGAGGACCGCGAGGCGATTGCTGCTGCTGAGCAGGAGGCGAGGGACGCACTTGACGGTGAGGAGCAAGAGACACGCGATGCGCTGGCTCAGGATGCGATGCGTGACCAGCTGCAGACGGCCGAAGACGAGCAGGCCAGGCTCGATGCCGAAGCTGCAGAGGAAGCCAGACTTGCTGCCGAGGAGCAGGCGGAGCGTGACGCTGAGGACCGCGAGGCGATTGCTGCTACTGAGCAGGAGGCGAGGGACGCACTTGACGGTGAGGAGCAAGAGACACGCGATGCGCTGGTTCAAGATGCGATGCGTGACCAGCTGCAGACTGCCGAAGACGAGCGGGCCAGGCTCGATGCTGAAGCTGAGGAAGAACAGCAGCAGGCGGTAGTGAGGGCGGAGGAGACAGAACGGGCAAAGATTGTGGCGGCACAGGCCTCAAGACAGGGAAGGAGAGGGGTCGAGAAGAAAATAGTAAGTTCTCTAGCAGCCTTGCAAAAGGCAGAGGAGCAACGAGCCATGGAGGAGGTGCTGGCGGCGACGGTGAACTATAATGAAGAGTATCGATCTCGAATGATGGAAACTGTGAAACTGAATGCTTCTATGGTCGCGGACCCCCTGAGTGCAGATGTGGCAGAGGCATCTAGCGCGTCTTCACCATCGTACCAGGCAGCGAGAGAGGGTGGGCAGGATCGTGTAGCCGAGACCCCTCTTTCCATCAAAGAGGAGGAAGGGGAAAGTGGGGGTG
Organism: Sergeia podlipaevii; assembly: GCA_030849805.1. Lineage (NCBI taxonomy): Eukaryota > Euglenozoa > Kinetoplastea > Trypanosomatida > Trypanosomatidae > Sergeia > Sergeia podlipaevii. Next base: position 35,295 of record JASANZ010002039.1, on the reverse strand, counting down.
CTTCATCGCCTGCCTCAGTCTCCCCACCACCATACTTACCGCTTGCTCCGCAAGGTCGTCCCTCCTCCTTCATTGGGTTTTCGTTAGCCGAAGTCGTGCGCAAGCGTATCTTGGTTGTTGATGGACTCTACAAGGGTGGCCCTGCTTACCAAACCGGCATCCGCATTGGCGATACGCTGGAGAAGATCGATGGCATTCCGGTGCACACCATCGCGGAGGTACGCTCAGCAATTCAGGCTCGCTGCCGCTGTGGTCGCGTGACCCCCATGACGTTACGCTGTGGATCTAGCCCTAGTGATACTGGAGCGATGACGCGCATTGGCGCCCATAATAGGGCAATTAATGATAACAACAACAGCAGTAGCAACAGTGCCAATAACAGCTATGCGGATGCCGTGACACCCGCGCGAGGCACTCCCCGCTCTCCAAGTCGGTGCTCCGAGGAGCGTAGTATGCAGTCTGGTGATGAATATACGACTGTGCTGTGGATCATGACGGCGGATCGTCGCTACACTGGGGAGCCTTACTTCTTTGATATTCGTGCGCACGAGCGTTTGGAGAGTGACATGCGTCGGGTACTTTTGGAGACCCCACAGAGCAGCAGACGTGCGCGTTCCGGGTCTCAAACGGTTGCGTGGGACTCTTCGCAGGACTCTCCGTGTGCACCTGCAGCCGCAGGTGGAAGAGGGGGTGGTGAGAGTGAGCTGAGACGATACTCGCGAGGAGAGGCCCCTTCGGGCTTACCGACGCCAATGCATGGTGGTGGTGCGGCTTCCTCACTTCTGCATCACCCAAATTCTGATTTCGTGGTTACACCGCAGCGAGGACTGAGCGGGGATGTGGGGTACAGAATGTCACTCAACACGTCGCCGGACAGGAGACCCGGCAGTGAAGAGATAAGTGTCTCACGGGGACTTGGCAAACATGGAGAAGGTGACTCACCTGATGCTTTAGAAAGTCATCTGCGACGCCGTAGAAACAGCTAGCACGACTGCCTCTCCTCCCCCCCCCCTCTTTGTCTCTCTCTCTCACACGCTGAAGATGCTCTTTTTAAAAAAAATTTCCCTGAGGAGGCGCTGAGCGGGGGGTTGAAAAAGTGTGTATTTTTTTTTTTCTTCCTCTTCTTTTTTTTCAGATTGATATCGTTGTGATATGAAATGATGTGTGCAAAGGGTACATGACACCAGTGGTCTCCTTTTGAATCTCCGGTGTTTTTTTATTTATTTATGTTTCTCATGGCTGATGTAGCCATTCATGCACTTTTTTTTTCAAATTTATCTATATCTATCTATCTATTTATCTATGTTTATATCCATCAGTTTATCTTTTCTTTGTCCTTTCTCTTTTTTTTTTTGAAAGTAGTTGTCTTTCTATAAAGTAGGCATATTTTGTTTTCTGCAGTTGATCAAAGAAAGCGTGCGTGCCTTACTTTTTCTTTTTGGTTTCGCTTTTTTTTTTTTCCTCATTATTACTAGTTTTTTTTTTCTGTTGATCTGGTTCATTCGATTTTGTAGAAGTTTTTTTTTTACCGTTATTATTATAATTTTTTCTGTTTATATTGCACCCAACAATTTTTTTCTTTTTTTTTTGACTTCTATCATTCTGTCTTCTCAGAGTTTGTGCACGCGCTACAGCTACATCGAGAGATATATACTAACGAGAAAGGTGTAGGAACAACACATTTCTGTTTTTTTTTCATCATTTTTATCTTCTCGTACATGTATTTTGTTTGTTTCCTGCATTAAATATATATATATATATGTCCGCGTCACCAAGCGCCGGTGCTGAACTTGTGGAGAAGGCTGTTGGGCACACAACTGCGAGGCGGTGTGGGCTTGCTGTGCTGCTTGCGCTTGGTCTTTGCTTTCTCTACCGGTGTCTCCGTCGCTCTACCCACTCCCCTCCGAGTAGCGGGTCTGATGATACTGAGAATGACATCGCGTCCTCTTTGAATGCTCGTGGCTTTGGCGCTGTGCGTCCCCGCCGTGAGCCACCTCTCGCGCAAGTACGTGGGATCGCTTGGATTGGTGCCACTGTGAATGAAGACCCTACCAAGCCCAAGTCCTGCAGCTGGAACATTGATGTCATTTCTGGGGAAAAGACCGGCGCTCGCGAGGGTGCCACCACGGAGGCAAATGAAATGGAAGAGGGCGTGAAGGCAGACACCGAGGAGGACGTTGCTGCTGCAGCGATGAACGGCGAGGAGGAAGAGGACCCTCTAGCTGCAACCGAGTTGCACATGGATGCGCTTGCCGAGGCGCATCTCCTCGCTGCCGCAGCACAATACAATGAAGAGTGGCAGGAAAAGATTAAGAAGAAGGACACCGCGCCACGCGAGGAGGAGGGGCACACCCAGACTTTTATCGGGTTTTCTCTCGGGGACAATATTCGCGAAGGAGCTCTCGTGGTCGACGGCGTCTATGACGAAGGCCCTGCTTTTCAGGTGGGGATTGACATCGATCACGAATTGATCGCGATCGCGGGTGAGCGCGCAGTGACGATCGATGAGGTGCGTGAGCTTATCGAGCGCCACTGCAGACCCGGTCATATCACGAGTTTTCAGATGCGGGACGACAGCGGCAACGCGTACACGGCCCAACTGTGGATCATGACGCCGGAGGAGCGCTTTCGTGGAAGGCCGTACTTCTTCGATCGAGCTGCGCATGAGGTTCGTCAGAGCGATCGACTAAAGCGGGTCTGGAGGCCTTCGCAGCAGCGCGGCGGGAAGCCTGTGGATGGAGGATGAAGAGGAGAGCGAGACGCGTAGTCGTATGAAAGAAGACAAGAGGGAGGGGGGGAGGGGGACAATCAATTTACACGCGCGCTTATACTGCCAATAAGAAAACACAGCAGCAGAAGAACCGGCTTTGACAGAAAGAGAGAGAGAGAGAAGAACAGAGAGTTTTGCATTCAGGCAAGAGATTAGAGACGCGCATCAGTGCGTGGTATGATCATTCCTGCTACTATTGTTTTCATTATTTTTTCTTCTCCTGTGCCTATAGAGAGTCCTCTGCTAGCAACAAAGTTCTGACTGACTTTTTTTTTTTCTATGGGCAATTATCTTCAAAGAGAAATAAAAAACAAAATCCCCATCTCGGGTGTGCCACCTCGCTTCTCGCCAATATTAGACCTGCGCTACTTTCTTTCTCTTGTTCTGTAGGTAAAGATCTCCTTTTGCAGCGTCCTTTACTTTCCTTTTTTTTTATTATTGCAGCTTCTCCCCTCTCCTTATTTCTTTTTGTTTGTTTGTTTGTTGTTTTCAAGCCCCGCATTTATATATATAATATTATTGTTATTATTTTCACTTATTTATTATTTACTTACGTATATATTCCTTTCTTTTTTTTTGTTTTTGTTGTTGTTGTTCTGCAACGTTCTCAGGAGTAGTAAGTGACTATGTGTGCATATTCCTTTCTATCTTCTGTGGTGTGTTTGGATTTATTAAGAAAAAAAAAACTGGCATTCGACCCTTTTCTTTGTGATCGTGTGTATATACATATTTATGGTGGTGCTGTCATATTTTGTTTGGTTTTGCTTTTTTTTTTTGTCTTTTTTTTTTCTTCTTCTTCTTCCGCACGCTTGCTCTGTTGAGAGGACAAAAAGGAGGCTATAAAGAAGCACAGAGAGAGAGAGAGCTCATGCAGAGGAGGCGTAGACCCAACCACAGTAGATTTCTTGTCTCTTCTTTTCTTACTTTATTATTATTATCATTATTATTATTGTTATTATTGAGCCTTTTTGATGTGGATGCACGTGAATTTACGTACGCTGGGACAGCTAGCCGTGTTATAGCAGAGGAGAGGTCATTCATCCCAGTACGTACGTACGCAGAAGTGTTGTGATTTGTGCTCAAGAAACGCTACTGATGAGTGTACATATATATATTTGTGTGTGTGTGTGTAACCGTATGATCACTTCCCTCATAAGAGCCACTGTAGTGAGACTTACCGAAGCGTCGTCTTGGTGTCAATGCAGGGTGAGTGGCCTACGTGTTGATGCTATTTTTCTTATCGCGTTCATGTAATTTTTATGTTGTTGTTGTTCGTGATGCTGCTACTGTATTCTTACCCGTTATTTTTTCCCCCCCCCCCCTCTTTCTCCTCTTCCTTCTTTTTCATGACTGATTGTTTTCCCTCTTTCTCTTTTTTTTCCTCTTTTATTTTTATTTTTATTATTATTTATATTACGGGCATCTATTGAGGGGAGTGTTACTTTTGTTTTTTATTTTTTTTAAAGTTCTTTCATCCCTTTGATACATCTCATGGTGAAATGAAAAAGAGCATATATATATTGCAGTAAATTTTCTTTTATTGATACGCGTTCTTTTTTTTTTCCCCCCAACCTTCTGTTCCTCAACTCTCCTTTTAGCGTACTAGCGGGAAAAAATAAATAAATAATAATTGCTCAAAAGAAAATAGGCAATATTGCGCGTTCATTCATACCATAGCGATAAGTAAAGCTCTGTTTTTTTCTTTTACTTTACTTTTTTTTTTCTTTTTTTACAAAGGTCCGTTGAAGAATAGCGAGGGTAGCGAAAACTAATGGTAATAAATCGCGTTCGCTATTCTCTGTGTGTCCTCCCTTCCAAGTAAAGATTCTTTTAATATATATATTGTATACCCATTGTTTTTTTGTTTTTGTTAGAAGAAGGGAAAAACGGCTTGAAGGGCATCTAGGAAAAGCGATTCTTGCTTCTTTGTTTATCATTATTGGCTTAGGAAGTGTGAGACTATTCGCTGCATGCCACGCGCGTACTACAAGCCGTTTACCGCCTACGAAGAGGCTATCGGCTTCCGCGGTACACGCCGCAACGCGTATCTTCTCTGTGGGTTATTCTTTGGCGCTTTGCTGTTTAAGATTATGCTCTTGCTCAAGTATAGCTCAGTGAATACCCCTCCTCTGGATACCAAGATTGAAAGCGACCCGCGGTATCAAGCGATGCTACAAGGACGCACGGAGCTTGCAGATGCATTTGCGACTCAGGATTCGATGGCGAAGGCGTTGCGATCTCGGAAAGGCGCGATACCCCCGGCTTAGAGGGAGAGCGGCTACTATATTGTTAGAAATCATCCTTTTTTTTTCTTTACAAAAAAAAAAAAAAAAAAAAGAGAAAAAAGAAGTCAAAACGGTTGCCTTTCGTTGCGTATTCACTCAATATGTAGTTTCTACATCCCATGAAGTGAGTGGACTATTAACTTTCTTTGCTGCTTTATTTAAGGGAGGGAGCTGGAGAGAGAGAGAGAGAGAGAGAGAGAGAGAGTGAGTGAGTGATGAAAAAATACAGACATACATACATACATACATACATACATGAGGGAGAGCTGCTGCTTCCCAAAGCCAAACGCGTGATTCATGTGCACATATGTTTATGCTACCTTTTTTAAAAATTACTTTTTATATATTTCCTTTTTTAATCGGAGGCTGTGTCTGAACTGTGGAGATTATATTATTATTTTTTTATATTATTATCTCTCTTCCCCCCTCCCCCTCCTCCCTTTTTTCTTCTTCTTCTCTCACTTGTATCTCATACACACACTCGCTCTCTTTCTCTGTGTCAGTGCTCAGAAGAAGAGAGAGAAAACAAAAGCAAAGAAAAAACACAAGAGGTGGGGAAGTTTGACGCAAGTATTTTTATTATATACAAATACCTGCGTTTCAAAGTTCATCATGCCGTATCGCCCGAGAGACATCTGCTCCGCGGCCTTTTACGATGACATTGAGCGTCTTCACTTGCTTGTCACTAATGGCGCCCCGGGCGGCTACGAGGACGACGAGGGGGAAGAGCTGGAGGAAGACCAGGAAGCTGCCATTGACGCTGATGAGGAGCTTGTGCAGTTCAGGAAGATGTTCTCCCTTGGTGAAGGCGATGACGAAGAGGCTGATGACGAACATGGTGAGGACGACGACGACGATGACCCGGAGCTGCTAGAGGCAGAGGAAGAGGCACGAGCGAAGGATGCAGAGCACTTCCGCCTGCTCGTACGTCGCAAGCTTCGTCACCGTGCCATCGCGGCGGCAATCAACAAGCCAGGGCTGTTGAAGGCAGGCACGACCCCAGTCACCGTCACGGAGTACGGTGTGCTCTTCACCGGCGCAGAAGTCGCTCAGCATCATACCACAAGCACAGGCACAATCACAAAAGGTGGGGCGGTCACCACCGCAGCTTCTCTCTTTGCCGCCCCAACAAAGCAGAATGAAGCGGAGAGGGCTGCCGCTGCGGCCGCAGCTACAACTAGAGAACTGGGGGATGAAGAGTCCGAGGTGGCGCTTCGGGTCATGTGGAAGCCGAGCAAGCGGAGTCCTATCCCGGCATACCCGCTGCACTGGGCTGTGCAGGGGCGTGCGCACAATGCCGTGGCTTTTCTTATTCTTAACGGCGCCGACACGAAACTTGGGGTCGGAGATGCCATTGAGGAATACAACAGCCGCAGGCGTAACGGTGGCGGCGCCGCCTCGTCCTTCTTGACGTCCAGCGACTCTACGACATCCATAAGTAGCGAGGTAGCTGCAGAGCTCGCAGCCAAGTTTCCCTCGGGGTTGACTGCCGAGGCGATTGCTACTGCAAATCAGTCTGTGGCGACGCTGGAGGCGCTCTCGCAAGCTGTCGCTGCACGCGACGCCGGTACTCACGCGCTCGAAACGGAGAAGCAGCAGATTTGTAGTCGACTTGAGCAGCTCAAGGCGCGTCGTGAGAAGCGCAGGCTTGAGCGGGAGCAGCGTCGTGCCCTTGAAGAGGAGGAAGAGCTACGTGCAGCGGCAGCGGAAGAGGATGAAGAGGGCGAGTACGACGAAGACGATGAAGGAAACTACTAGGGGATTGTATAGTATGAACATTGCTTGCTTACTAAGCGGAAGAGGAGGAGAGAGGGAAACCCACTCTTGCTTCTTGATACCTTCTCAAAGCGACATCTGTATAGTTCATGTGCATGTACGTTTGTGTGCGTGTGTTTGTGTGCTTGCAGCAGTGTTGATGCCACAACAATTGGAAAACGTTATCATATATAGAAGGAGAGAGAAGGTCATTTTTGATATACATATTATTGTCTGTCTTATGTAAAATAGTTGTGTTGCCTACGCTTCATCCTTCTTTCTTCTCTCATCCACGAAATCTCTCAATAACAGCAAATGGCAAAAAAAAAAAAAGAAACGTCTACGAATGGACAGCAGTGGGTGAGGAGGAGAGAAGCACAAAGCGGTGGTTTTTTGTCACTCTTTGAAGGAAAGTTCTATTTTTAAAAAATTACATATGCATTTTATTTTTCTGCTGTTGTCACTATTGTGGTGTATCATGTCATGTGCATCGTGTCTTGTAATGTGTGGTCGTGCACTGGACTTGTTGGATTGGATAGATCTTTTTTGTTTTTCCTTTCATTGTTTTTTTTCCGTTTTTCTGCTGCTTTTCTTTTTTTAAAAAAAAAAATATGTATAACAACAATTGTCCAGATAGATTCACAACAAAGAAAGCACACATATATTGTTTTATTATTATTATTGCTATTGCGATACACAAAAAGAGAAGAAAAAAAAAAGGGAAGTGAAGAGAACGTCTTACTGCATCGCTTTCATCTCATGAATGGACTGCCTCACCCCAGAGGAAGCAGCCGCACGGCAGCAGCAGCTGCAGGATTACAATGAAGTCCTTGAGGGCCTTCAGGAAATGCTTGCCATGCTAGAAGACAACCCCGATGACGCTTCCATCGAAGAGCTCATCGTCGACGCTCGTGGGCAGCTTGCGACCCTCGCACAAGCCCTCAACGCTCAAGAGAACATCACGGTCACACCTGGCTTGATAAAGGTGTTGTTGCCCAATAGCGGCAATAGCGGCATGCCCGTCATTATATACCCCACCCCGAGTGCGAGCGTTGCTTCACCAGAGGAGAAACCAAACGGTGGAGGACAAGCAGAGGGTGTCGAGGGCAGTGCAACTAGCAATGATAAAATTAATGACAGCGGCAACTCTGGTCCGCTTCCGTGCGCACCGTATGAAGTCCATTTTGATAAAAGAGATTGGTATGCATGCGTCATCACTGGGGTAGTGACTCCTGCAAAGCCACAGGATCGCCTGCAGTACTGTGCGTGGATCCTTGGGTACAACGTGGAGGAGGTTGTCTATGCGGAGGACCTGCGCACCTGGCGCGGGACCTCCTCACAGCTGACGGATGCACTCAGCAGTGGGGTGAGCTGTCATGGGGTGGATCCTCGCAGGGGTATCTTTGCAGAAGCCACGGTCGAGCGCTGGACCCTCGAGGGTGGAATCCTCCTGCGCTTTAAAACTGGAGATGGGGCTGCTACTGCTGGTGCTGACCAGCACGAGCATGGCAAGGGCGGCGTGGTAGCGGCCAGCAGCTCTCTCGGCGCTAGCGTTGTTCTTGAAGTCCCACTTTCTCATGTACGGCCACCTGGTGCTCGCTTCTTTGAAGAGCTACGTAAGAGACCGCAACTCACCGAAGAACAGCGGCAGCAGCGTCGGGTTGAAGCAGTGCGTATGAAACGTGAGAGGGCGGAGGCGGAGAAGAATGCGAAGGCGACCAAGGTGGAGCAGGACGCCAACGACTGGCAGGCGCTTATGGGGGATATGATGGGTGGCGGAGGTGGTGCTCCCGCTGCTAAGAAGAGGCGTCGTTGAAGCAAGAAAAAATAAAACAGTAAATGTGTGTTGCTGTTATTGTTGTTGTTGTTGTTGCTGTTTTAGAAGAAAGACAAGCGCACGGGTGATGAGAAATGAAAAAAAAAATGTTTTGTTGTGCTTCGTTTGCTTGCTGTGTTGCCTGCAAAGAGAAGGGCGATATTTCTGTTTCTTTTTTTTAAAAAAAGACTGCAGATGCGCCCATGTTGTTTCTATGTGTGTTTTTGTTATGCGTTTAATCTCTCCTTTCTTTGTATATTTGCATTTGTGCCTGCTCTTAGGTTCATTATAGAATATCGAGAGTATATATACATATATATATACTTCACTCACAACACCTCACCCCCACACGCACTCGCAGAGGCACACGCAAAGAGGCTACTACGAATGGGACTTAACTTCAAGAAGCTGTATCTGCTGGCCTACAATGGGGCTATGTGCGCCGGTTGGTCCACGATCCTCGTGAAGATCTGCCAGCACTACGCCGCCGGTGGCTCCCCTGACGCCGTGTACCTGCTTATTTCCCAGCTCCTTGTGATCTTCCAGACCGGCGCCATCGCCGAGGTGGTGCACGCGATGCTTGGCCTTGTCCGCAGCCCTGTGGCCACTACTTTCCTGCAGGTGTTGTCGCGTCTGATTGTTCTCTACGGTGCCATCGAGGTTGGCGAGTCCCCGGCGCGCACGAGCCCTATTTTTTCCCAGATGGTGATTGCCTGGGCGCTTAGTGAGATCATCCGCTACAGCTTCTACGCCGTCAGTCTTTTTGGAATGCAAATCAAGCCGTTGACCTGGTTGCGCTACTCTGCCTTTATGGTTCTCTACCCCGTCGGCATCACCGGCGAGATTGGGTGCCTGTACAACGCACTTCCTTATATTAAGAAGCACAAGCCGCTCACCGTTGAGATGCCCAATGCGATTAACTTTACCTTCTCCTGGTATAACTGTGTATGGTTTGTTCTTCTCGGCGTGTACCCCTACGGCAGCTACGTCATGTACACCTACATGCTGTCTCAGCGCAAGAAGAACCTTGGCAAGCTCAAGACGGTTGCTTCCGCTGCTGCTGCTGCCGCTGGTGGTAAGAAGGACAAGTAAAATGAAAGGAAAAGAAATTAGCAGGAGGGAGAGGGGAAAAAGATTAGGGGAACGCAGGAAGAGAGAGAGAAAGAGCGAAAGAAAGAAAGAGAAAACATTGAAAACAGAAAAAGAATGGAGGCGTTGAGAGAGAAGATAGATTTATCGTTATTGATGCTTCCAAATATGACTCAGGCGTTATTGCTTTGTGGCAAAAAAAAAAAAAAAATCACGCACACAATAACTTCATTCATCGAGATTCTCTCCCTCTTTTTTTTTTAATCTTTTTTTTTCTTTAGTCCTTTTTCCCTTCTGGTATCGATCATCATCATCACACAATGTGTGTTGAGTCACAAGTGAACGTTTTGGGAAATAAAATATATATATCCCACATCCCCACTTTTTCTTTTTTTCTGTTTAGGAGGATTGAATACCCTTTCATCTCTGTCGCGCTTTAAAATGCTCTATAAAGACATGCACTGGCGTAATGACTCTTGTTTTTTTTTTTGGTGTGTATGTGTGTGTGTGTGTGTTGTACGTGCGCAAGTGTACATTGCTTGGCGCCACACAGCAATCCTATCATTTAAAAGAGCAGTCTAGTGAAGACATATTATCGAAGGGATTAATAAGAGAAGAAAGACAGGAAACACATGCCACAATCAAAGTTGCATATTGATGTCACGACTGTAGACAGCAACTAGTATATTGCAGGAGAAAAAAAAATGGAAAACCGCAAAGGAGAGTGTGCCTAAGTGTGTGTGTGAGAGAGAGAAAGGCTGGCCTCAGGAAAAAAAAAAAATTGAGTAGTTTGCACTGATTTTTTTTTTAATGATGTGCGTAGTTCTGATTCTATTATCACCAGTTTTAAGCATTCTAAATTCATTTTGATGCGCCTGTCTTTTTTTCCCAGTCCTTTTCCGCTTTCTCTCTCATTCCTTCTCTTCTGCAAGCGTTTCTGCTTTTTCAAGCACACAGCTTGCTACACCTTAGGCGCGTATTGTAAGAGGCGCGTGTGTGTGTGTGCGTCTGTGTGCTCTACATCATCACACTGCATATGTTTGTCCATTTTCCTTCATTTTTTCTTTTTTACGTTTATTAAACCATACCAGAAAAGAAAAAAAACTTTCATATGGCAGACTCCTTGTCCCTTGCCCTCGTCAATCTAGAGGACGTCAGTTTCGCTGACTTGACGTATCCCGTAGCACAGGATGTTGCGGAAGCTATCAAAGCCATTGGGACCACACCCGCAGTGATCCGCGCTACGTTGCGTGCGCTGACTGTAGATCGTCTTGACACACTCATGAGGGTGTTATACTGCTGCCTCGCCTCTGATCCGACGGAGAGCAACGTGTACCTGCAGTGGCACAGCGAGGTGTATACGATTGCTGGCATAGGAAGTGTGATGAGAGTCTTGACGAGCCGATGAACGAGGCGTCGATTGTATCTATACATATTTCTTTTCTCCCCCTTTTTTTTTCTCTCTCTCACTCTCACTTCCTGTGCGTACGCTTAACGTTTCTGAGAAGGAGATATTGAAAAAGCATGCCTTCCTGTGTGTGTCTGTGTGTGTGTGTGTGTGTGTCTAGTAACAACCAACGCTTATGAGATGGGGTATCACACTGAAGGATTATTGGGGGAAAAGATGGAAGTATCGCAGGAAAAGACCAACACTCGTCGTTGTCGCGGTTGGTATTTTTTATCGTGTGTGTGCGTGTGTGTGTGTGGAGAAAGCACACATATTGGTGGAGGGTTCTTGTTTGTTGTTTTGCTAGTCTCTTTACAAGATGTTTTCCCCTCACCCCCTCTCCATTCATTTTCTTTTTCTTTTTCTTTCCTTTCGTTGCTTCAATCTTAGAAGTGCGTGCAACCTGCTATTCCATGTGTACTTTAGGAAAATATATGTGTTTTACATATATATATATATATATAATCTGATTGCTTATCTGTTTGAAATGCTTTTCCATTTTTTTTTTTTGATGGAAAAGTCAGGGGAAGCATTTATGCCTTGAAATTGTGTAAACATACTAAGAACAAAAAAGAGAGAGAGAGAGAGAAGGAAAAAAAAAGTGCATACACACACACACTTTTGAACGAGGGGATATTATTACTATTATTATCATTATTATTGCTTTATTTTCTATTCTTCTCTGCTTATTATTATTATTATTAGACAGTTTAGGATACATTTTACATAGGGCGTTGCACTTTCTGTGCTTTGAAAGAAGACAGAGCCACATCCATTTTTTTTTTTTTTTGCTTTCGGTACCTCTAGTATTAGACTTTTTGTTTTTTGATTTAAGCTATTACATTTACTTTTTGCTTCTCTTTTTCCTTTTTTTTTTTTGAAGCTTCCCCTGGTGCCTTATCATCAAAGCTACTGTTCTCAATTTGTTGATATTAGAGGTAACGGGAAGTGGTAGTGTGNCTGTTCTCAATTTGTTGATATTAGAGGTAACGGGAAGTGGTAGTGTGCAACGGGCCCCCCCCCCTCCCCCTCTCTTCCGTCTACCTCCTTTTATTATCTTGTTCAATATCCTGAGTGTGAGAGGGCGTGAACTTGCTATATATAGTTGAAAAGTATTAAAGCGAATATATATGTATATAACGATATTGCTTTAACCCACGCCACAGTACGCACTTTTGCATCTAGTTAGAGGGAAAGAAAAAAAAAAATCACGATTTTTTTTTTTCCCATTTCTTTTCCTGCTTACTTTTCTTCCTCTGTGCGTGTGGTTACTGTCACATCATTATATTAGACACATGAAATCATCGGAAGTAATCATAGATGGAGCTAACGCGTGGAATGGCAGCAGCAGCAGCGGTGTGCACCGTCTTCAGGGTCGATCCTCCCCTCTTCCTCTCCCCAGCAAGACTCTAGCGCCTTCGGCGCCAGCCCTCCCAGCTCCCGTCCCAATGCATGAGGACGGGGATCGCCAGGAGCGTCGCTGTTGGCATCAATTCCAACTAGCTGCTTTAGTCGGGCTTGCGCTGTTTACAGTGTTCATATATGTGCGATGGGTGCAGGACGCCAAGTCCTCGCGCGATCGTGTGACAGGGAAGGTGGTGATGCACTCTTCCCATTACTTTGTGCTTTGCTTCATTGGTGGCATTATCGCCGGGCTTGCACATGTCCTGGTAACCCCTTTGGATCTTATCAAATGCCGCATTCAGGTTGGGGAGTACACCAGTTTTGAGGAAGCATTTTACAAGATTTGTATTATTGAGTCTCGAGGGTCCATGCTCCGTGCGGTGCCATTGCTTTTTCGTGGATGGGTCCCCACGCTTGTCGGGTACTGTATTCAAGGCGCGCTCAAGTTCTCCTTGTATGAAATCTTCAAGTATGTTCTTCTTGTAAGACCATCAGCGGCATTCGGTGATGCTGCTGCGGGGGTCAAACGTAGCAGGCGCAGTGGTACTGAAGCTGCCGCAGCTGGCAGTGGCAGTCATGGTGGATGGTATGAGTTTGCCATCTTTCTATTTTCTAGCTTCCTTGCTGAGTTCATCGCAGACTTTGGTCTCGCTCCGTGGGAGGCGATCAAGGTGAAGATGCAGACCACCAATATCCACCCACCCTACCTCCACATTGTGCTACCGCGAATGTGGGTTTCAGAGGGCTGTCATTCGTTCTATAAAGGCATCGTACCGCTTTGGTGTCGTCAGGTGCCCTACACCATGATGAAATTTGCCAGTTTTGAGAAAGTTGTAGGTGTGCTACAGAAAATGCAGGCGGCAATAAGCACCTCATCGCAACCTCCTGGAAAGGCTACGCAGCTGTGCATCACTCTGCTCGCGGGCATCTCCGCTGGGGTTCTATGTTGCATTGTTTCCCATCCGGCTGATACATTGGTATCTAAACTCAATCAAGGCGGACGTGGCGCTGCTGCTGCGCTGGCTGATGATGATGACGCTACCAGCGAGATCCGTGAGGCCGCTGCAAAGAGCGAGGCGGCGGTGATGATCACCACTACTTCAGCCGATGACGTGCACCAAATAGGTGGGGTCCGTGCGACTAGCATAAGCGGACTGCAAAGTAGCTTCAACACCAGCGGCACGATGCACGGAGCGAGCGGCGCGGCGCCTTATCCCCGTCGCGCCGTAACTGGCTCCGCGGCCTCTGTGATGTCATCACCCCTGATTCCTAAGAGTCCATCTACTGTGTTCTTGAATGTCAATCTGGCAGGGAGTTCACCAGCACCGGTGGCTTCTTCACTGCTGGCACTCGTAAAGGAAATTGGCTGGCGCGGTCTATGGAAAGGATTGGGCCCGCGACTGTTGATGGTGAGTGTCATGACCTCGTTGCAGTGGCTGCTGTATGATGGCTTCAAGGTGTTTGCGGGTTTGCCAACTACTGGCAGCAAGAAGTGAGACAACACGCGAAACGCAAGCAGAGACAATGAAGAAGAGAACAATAGAGAAAACATGCAGGAGGAAAGGAAAGGAAAGGAAAGGATAAACTGAATAGATGAAAAAAAAAAGAAAAGCTGGAAAGTATTCGGGAGAATGAGAAAGAGAGAGGGAGAGAGATGTGGGATAGTTGACAGTCAAATGCGGCTCATCTATTATTATTATTTTTTTTTTTTCTCTAGTCCTTTCCATTCTTACAAAAGATGTATCTTGTTCCCCTATTTGTGGGCTGCATTTACTGCGTTCTGTGTGTGTGTGTGTATGTGTGTATGTGCACTTGTGATTATGACTATTAGAGGGCGGTGAGGGGCAGGTGTCTGAAAACATCTTCAATAAGACCACTTTTGCAGGCAACTGCCTCTTGCCTCGGAAAAATTATCTCGTAGTGCGCAAAATAAAAAATAAAAAATTGTCAACTAAAAATTCGTCGTGTATCTTCATTGTTTGTTTGTTTCGCTATCCCTCCAACAATCCCCCTCCCCCCCCTACTGATTCTTTAGCGGTATGTATAAACCATATATATATAGCACTTTATCTTTTTGTGAACATAAAAATGTTGTACTTTACTTGTTGCTAATTTTCTATCTATCCCCCTCCCTCTCTCCCTCCCTCCCCTTTCTCTTCTTTCTCCATAGCACTTAATACCATATCTTATCATTATATGTACCACATCTACGCAGCGCGCACCACCAACATATCCAATCAGTATTTGATTTTGTTTTTCTCCTGTTGCTGACAGCATGAGCTACGCCAACATCACAGACATTCCCTCTCGCATCGTGTGCATAGACTGGCCAGATGTGGAGGAGGTCGCAGTCTCGCCATGTACTTCCGGGGGAGATGGTAGTGCTGGTGCTTACCAGCAAATACTAGTGCGAGCTTCTCATCACGTCGGACTTTTCCGTCTCCTGCCTCCTCTCAGCCATTCTACCTCTAGGGTGAGCCATGCTTCCCAAGTAGAGGGCGACGGCGGCAGGAGCAACCATGATTGTCTGCCTTTGCTGGTACCCGAGGTTGTCCTCCCACAGCCTCACAGACACATCACGAGTGCGTGCGCACTTACACCGGCTAGCGCCGCCATCACCACCACGCACTCACCCTCTTTATCGTCAAGCTTTGCATTTGCTGTGGGGGATTCGGCGAGCATGTTAACAATCGTGAAAGGAAAAGGTGGGGCCAAGCCTACGCGTCTCGATGGTGGTGGCAGTTCAACGACGTGCTCTAACATTTTTCTTGGGAACAGCTGGGACACCCTCACCCAAGCTGCAGGCACCAGCACCAATCGCGTTGTGGCCTTGTTACCAAGTTCCACGGATGGATCGTACCTCCTCGCACAGCGTGAGTTTGATGCAGTAAGCGTGGGCGATAGCAAAGGCAGCAGCAGCAGCAGCGGTGGGGCTACAGGTGGAAGCGATGGTCCAGTGGTGTGGGTTGCCTCGCTAGAGCAGGAGCTTGCGTGGTCGGTGCCGCTCTCTGTGCGTCCGCCGCCATCGCTATCCCTCACCGGAGCAGATCTCTCTCTCTATTCTCATTCTTCTTCCTTGTTTCCATACTCAAGAAACGACAAGGAAAGAAAGTATAGACGTGCGTTCAAGCTGCGTCCACAGCTTTTTGATTTGCGCCACAACCTTGCCACGAGCAGTGCATTAAGTGAACCATCGCCAGTAGGAACGGCGATGACGACGATGACGTCTGTGTTTGCCGCTGCCTATCCGCAATGGATATCGCTGCATCTTACCTCTACAGCAGCAGCAGTGGCAACCTTCACATTACCAAACTCATCTTCTGCTCTATCAAGGCAGCAGCGGCCTATCAGCAGCGGCAGCGGCAGCGTATACGCACTATGGCATGTGCTTTCCGTCTCACGCATGGAGACCGGCGGTGGCCATCAGTACGCCGTGTCCGCTACTGTGGAGGACGGTGAAGGTGAGCGTAACGACCTTTATATTGGCTGCTTTGATGACCGCAGGGGTGATGTGCCTGTGTGGTGGGAGCGGTGCTCCTCCTGCTCTTCTTCTTCCTCCTCTCGCTTCTCTGATGGGGCGCTGGGGTCAGTGCGGCCGGTGGAGTCTGCAAAGGCGGAAGGGATAATGAAAGAAGAGAAACCTGAGGAGGAAGAGGTTGGGAGTGTACAGACATCCACCGGCGGAGGTGCGATACACTTGCCAACAGTGCAGTGGGGTTCTGCGGGAGCTGCGGCGGCGACGAAGAGGGTACATGTGTGCTCTCTCGGTTCTGGAAGTCTGACGATTTATAACAGCGATGAACCCCACTCGCTGGTGTCGGTTCGTTATCACGCAGAGCCTGATGCCCCCGCTGTGCTGCATAGACTGGCAGTACCTCGCGAGGCACTTGGGGGAGTGCCTCTAAGAAGCAGAAACATCGGCGCTGGCGCAGCCACCGGCACTAACCTTGTTGCTGTGAAGGCGCTCTCGTACTGGGAGGGTGTCCTTTATTACTTTGTTAGCCCCCAATGCACACAGAATGTGTAGTTGCCTAAACCCCCCCCCCCCCGCACACACACTCACACAATTTTAAACAGAGTGAGAGAGAGAGGAAGTTCTGCTGAGATCAATAATTGTAAATTTTTTAGTGCTTTATAAAGAAGAAAGAGAAAAAAAAAATGTCTTCTCGCGATGTGTGGACTGAATTGCGAGAAGACAACAACAACAACCAAAAAAAAAGCTGTTTGATAAATTGCTCTTTAATGCATTGTACCAGATTAAAGAATGCGGGAGAGGAAAAAAAAAGGAAAAAAAAGGAAATACTCTGTGTGTGTGTGTGTGTTGTGAACTATATGGTGTATATCTATTTCTGTCCTTTTTTTCTTTTTTTTGCACCTCTCTTTACTTCATTTTTTTAATAATAATCAATTTTTTTTTTCTTTTTTGTTTTTTGAAAAGGGAAAGAAAAAAGGAATACCAAACTTTTACACACAAACAAACTCAATATTATTATCATTATTATCATTATTATTATTATTGATCATGTTCCGCCGAGTCTCTTGTAGTTCAACAGTGTTGCTAGTGGCTGCCACTCGCGGGCCTCTCTCTTGTATTAGTCACAGCACCATCACGACGGCGATGACGCCGGGTAGTGTGCAGGTATTCCCTCTTCGTTACTTTCATACGACTTCGTTAAGAGCGGCTCCAGCGGACATCTCCGAGGACCTCGCGAAGGACATTAAGCATATCATCAATCACGACCGCTTTGTGATGTTTCTCACGGGTACCCCAGAGCAACCTCGCTGCCGCTTTACAATGCAGATTGTGGAGCTTATGGATCAGATTGGGGCGAAGTACAGTTTTTTTAACATCTTGGAGGACGATGAGGTGTGCGAAGGGCTCAAAGTGTATAGCGAATGGCCTACCTACCCACAGGTGTACGTGGATGGAGAACTTATCGGTGGCTTTGACGTCTGCAAAACGATGATGCTTGACGGCTCCCTCACGAAAATGCTCAAGGACAAGAAGCTGCTATAAATCCCTAATTCACAGGAGGAGGCGGGAGGAAGGAGGGAGGGGAAGGTCACTCTGTCTCCACCTTATTTTTTTCTTCTCATTTAATTTTCGATTGCATACGCATGCATGTCTTTGCTCTTGCTATTTTTTTTTTCTTTTATAATTGCGTTGCTATTATTCCTTTTTTTTTCCCAAATAAACGCAGGTGAAATTTTTTTGTAGTGGTGGTTGTGGTTGTGGTTGTGGTTGGCCTACTTATATAATATTATATCGTATGTTAATGCATATTATCAAAAATAGCTAACTGTTTATCATTATGATAATTTAAAGAAGTGGTCTTACATGGAGGTCCTTTTGTTGCTTTTGTTTTGCATGTTTTCACATTTAAAAAAAAAAGTACGCTTACGTACGCTCACCCACTCTTTTTCCTTCATTTTTTTTTCCTTTTTGATGCTTTTTTTTTTCAGCGGCTTATAGTGGTGTGGACGAAATTATAATTATAATATTTTTTCTTTCTTGTCTGGTTGCTTCTCTTTGTTTTTTTTCAAGGTGGGCCATATCCCTCACCCCCCCCCCTCTCTGTCTTTCAAGAATATATAGAAGTATTCACCTGTACGTCAAAAGAGGGGGAATGTCAAGATTTCCTGATGGGGGCAACAACAGCAACAACAAAAGCGAGGGTACATCCATCCCTCAGAATAGTAGCGGAGCCGCGACTACCTCCTCGCTTACGGTCTCGTTATCTGAGCAACAACAGATGGAGTTGCTGTGGCGGCTGTACTGCAGCTCCCTCGTTGGCTCTGTCGAGCACGCCGATCCCATCGTAAACGACATCTGGCAATTATTCTATCCGTTGCTCAGTCAACTGTCGGTCTATGCGCTGGTGAGCCCTAGTGGCGGTACACTCGCTGGTCCCGGCAGCATGACAGTCGGTGGTGTTACGGGGAGGAGAAGAAGAGGTGGCGCTGCTGCTGCTGCTGCTGCTGCTCTGATGAGTAATATTCAAGACATTGGTCCAGAAGAAGTCCCACTGACGTATGTGTTTTATATCGATCTCCGCGGTGGTGCAGACTCCACAGCTGCCACCACTACAGCAACAACAACAAGCGCCACCACCGTTGGCGATGAAGTGCATGGGCGGCACGCGGTCACACAGGAAATGCGAGCTGCTCTTCAAGAACAGCCCCACATTGTGCTCCCCTTGCTTGAGTTCCTCATGGCGGTGCTGTGCTTGCGTCGCGAAACAAGCACTGGTGGCGGGGCACCAAGCAACCACAACCATAGCAGCAACACCAACAGCAAGTGCGGTGGGAATCTTTCTTCCTGCCGCGTTGCCTCAGTGTTAGCAGGGAGACTTTACTGCTCTGTACTAGGGAGTGTGAGTAGTCCTACTTCATTTGATTCCCTCGGTGCGGCGCAGCTGGGTCGGTTGGTTTCTGTCTCCGGCACCATTGTGCGCTTGAGCCCGTCTCGCCTTGCCTGTGTGCGGCTGACGTACCGCTGCGGCCTCTGCGGAGCCGCTCGGGAGTGCGCAGCTGAGGACGGCGTGTTGGTATACCCGACCTCGTGTGTGGTACGGTGCCGTGGGTATAAGTGGGTCCCACTGCTGGAGACCGCCGTCTGTGAGGAGGTACAGCTGCTGAAACTGCAGGAGCAGAGCGACATCTTCGACGCCTCGTCGTCATCATCGCCGCCATCAGCGGCATCGGCGGCTCACGGCGAGGCGGGTGCGGGTGCAATGGGGACGGGCGGCAATAAAGTTGTTGAGGTGGAGCTCCGTGCCCCGCTGCTAGAGCGAGCGACCGTCGGGGATGCAGTGTCGGTGTGTGGTGTGCTGGGGACACGGCGCGGGGAGCGGAAGGCTGGCTGCGCTCAGCAGATCTGTCTCTACGCGCGTTCCATCTTGGGCACTCGTCAGCAGCTGCCCCGCATGCATTCTGCAGTGGCGGTTGTGTTTGATCGCCTCAGTGCACCACTCCGTGGTGGGGACCATCCACTACACGGCGACGTGAGCAGCAGCAACCATCATCCTAGTAGTAACAATAAAGATGAAGGTCGGGAAAGCACTGATGTGGGTGGCGGTCCGTCTGAAACAGCGTTGTTGCTGGCCAATGCTGGGCAGAGCGGGGATGACTGGTCCCCTGCGGAAAGCGGCCACTTTTATGAAATGGCGAGGCACCCGCAGTGGTTTGCGCGTCTTGCCGCGTCTGTCGCACCATCTTTATTCGGGTTAGAGAAGGTGAAGGAGGCGCTTCTGCTTTCAGTCGTGGGCGGCTCCACTCAGAAGCTCGGTGCACGCAGCAGTATTCACTTATTACTCGTCGGCGATCCGGGCCTTGGCAAGTCGCAGCTGCTAAGGGCGGCGTGTGCGGTGGCGCCGCGAAGCTCCTTCGTGTGTGCGCACACGTCCTCCACATGTGGCTTGACGATGACGCTGTCGCGCGACCCGGTGAGCGGAGAAGCCACCTTTGAAGCCGGCGCGGTGGTACACGGCGATGGTGGCATCACCTGCATCGATGAGATTGACAAGGGTGCAGCGGAACATAAAGCACTGCTAGAGGTGATGGAGCAAGAGACGGTGAGTATTGCTAAGGCTGGCATGGTCTTCTCGATGCCGGTGCACACCTCCGTGCTCGCAGCTGGTAACCCAGTGGGCGGGAAATTCGACATGAGTAAACCTGTTTCTGCCAATCTTAACTTATCTCCGGCGCTGCTCAGCCGCTTTGACATTGTGGTGTGCCTGCGCGATCCACACACCGCACGAACTGGCCAGTTAACGAATCACGTGCTACAGCTACACCGCAACCGGAACGGTGGGCACGCTATCAGCGCTGCCGCTGCGGACGGTGAAGGGGAAGAAGGGCGTGCGGGTCGTCGCCAAGGAGGGAACCAGGCTGCTGGTGCTGCGGCCGGAGTGCTCCCTACGCCGCTAGTTCGTCGATTTATTCAGTTCTGTCGATCACAGTGTCAACCGTCGCTCTGTGAAGAAGCTGCGTTACTGTTGAAGGAACACTATCTCGCTGAGCGTATGAGACAACAAAAGAATAATAACAGTAGTGGTGGTGGTGGTAGCGGCAGCGGCGGTGGTGTGGTTGTTGGTTCCTCTTCTTTTTCTTCTACACATTCGTCTACATCGTTTGGGGAAGGTCCGCGGGCGGGAACGACTACCGAAGTGCCTGTCACGCCTCGGTACCTGCAGGCACTCATCCGTGTCTCCGAGGCACGCGCAAAGGTCGAACTCCGACACGAGGTGACTCGCGAAGACGCCGCCTATGCCGTACAGCTCTTGCAAGACTGCATGAGTTCATGTGGTGATCTTGTCGGTGGTGGCCACAACGGTACAACGACCGATGCGTTGCTTTCCTCCACTGTGATAGGCTCCAATGGACGTCCACGCAAGAAGAACCAGCGGGATATGGTGATTGACCTGCTCAAGGCAGAAGTTGTGCGTAGTGGCGGCACCAATCGATTGAACTACAACACGATATTAACTATTTGCGAAGAGGTCGGGTGTAAGAATCCCGCTGCGATGCTGCAGCAGTTGAATGAGTTTGGAGTCCTGCTGCAGCGCGGAGACGCCTACGTGTTGAGGGGGGTGTAAAGCATCCTTTACTATTTTAGTTTGTCTGTTTGTTTGTTTGTTTTTGGATTTTTAAAAATTATTATTATCTTTTAAGATTTTGCAGGCAGTGCTAACAGGCTCTTGTGTGCATCCACACAATAACATTCTCTACAAATACAAGGAATATATATACACACACACGTAGCTATTGTTATTGTTTGATTATTGCTAGTGGAGAAAACCAGATTCCCCGCCACATTTTCTCATTTTTTTTTCTTTTTTTTTAATTTCCTGTCCACTGATGGAAACAAGTTTTACTGAGGAAGATAGGGTGGGTGCTTATTACACATATATATCTACGTTTCTTTCGTTTCCGCTAGAATATAGTGTGGAACTCAACATATATACACACACACACACACACACACGCACACGCGCACAGCCACCCTTTTCAGAGGGGGGCGCTTTCGTTAGTATTTAGTCTCGCTAATAATCATTAAATTAACAACAAAAAACTATGCTCCGTGTCTCTCTGACCCTGCTGAGACGTGGTAAGCCGCGTCCGCGCGCTGGCATGTTCCCTGACAAGTATCGTCGCGTTCCTTCTTTGCTGAAGCCACAGCAGGGCGGCCAGCAGTACTTCTCTGAGTTCTTGGTTCGTTCAGCCACTGAGGAGCTGGAGGCCCGCAACAACAACGGCGGCGGCACCGCTGGCTTTGCAGCCTCGGGTGCGGCAGGCGCATATCGTAGCAGCCACAGTGATGAGTTCCAACATGACGATGTGCAGCCGCTCTTGCCGCAGATGGACGCAGAATCGATGATGAATGCGACTGGGGAAGAGGCGATCCGTCGCGAAATGAAGCAGTTGGTGGAGACGGATGCGTTCTGCTCCCAGCGTGGGTTTAATGAGCGTCAGTGGTATGAAGAGGAACGTCGGCGCATGCAAGGCGGTGGCAGCGGCGCCGCGGAGAGGGAAGAGGGCGAGTGCTCCTCCAAGATCGCGGGGGAGGCTGGGCTGCCGGAGCGGGTCCTCGGGACTGATTACTTTCACAGTCGCTACGGCTACTCGCTGCTGAAGAGTACAGGCGGAGGCAAAAGTGATGGGGATGTCGTGAATGAAGGTCAAGAACACGTGAGTGAGATGGATGAGATTACCAATTATGCACAGCTGGATCTATGGGGCGAGATGCCCAAGTACAACCGCAACATGATCTTTCTCTATCTCGTCTCGCGCCGTCGAAACACCTACGCCGTAGCATACGATTATGACGGCAAGCGGATTCTTAACACCTACACGGCGGGAAATCGCGGTCTCAAGGGTGGCGATCGTGGCTTCCGCGGGGATGGTAGCACTGACAACGGTCATCAGGTAACCAGCATGTACTTGAACGACTTGCTTCCCAAGATTCGTGAAGCACGCGCGAGTGCTGGGCGGCCGCTAGGTAAGGGTGAGAAGATTGAACTTGTGGTGAGAGTGATGGGATTTTACAATGGCCGGCAAGGTGCGGTGCGTGCGGTGCAGGACCGTAGTGCAGAGTTCACCGTGAGGTATCTAGAGGACATCACACCCTTCCCGCAGAATGGGCCAAAGATGCCTCGTGGTGTGTTCCGCTAAATGAAGCACACACACAGAGAGAGAGAGAGGGAGAGGGAGGGAGGGGGGAGAAGAGTGTGTTTGGGTGTATGACTGAGAGAAAGGAAGAGGAGAGGGTGATGGAGTAGGAAGGATGAGAGAGAACGGTCCATGAGGACGCCCTCCCAAGGTGACGTTTGGCGTACTTGGAGATCGGTACATGAGGCGGTGGCTTCTTTCATTGTTACTGTTATTGTTGTTGTTGTTGTTGCTCTCTCACTGATTGCGTGAGACTTATCTAAACTATTTCTGCAATAACTTGATTTCTGTTGTAGTTATCATATTGTTTTCACAAGGAGAAAAAAAAATTGGGGGGGGGGGCGGATGAAAGAAATTGGGAGGGAGGAGACCGTCCCCAACCCCCCCCCCCAAACAAAAATGATGATGCAGAGAGCTGGTGCTTCTTAACTCTCTGTGGTGCCGTGCATGCGGCGTTGTGTGGGTGTGACCGTTCTTCAGATGTAACTTTGGGGGAATAGTGCATTCTTTAAATATATATATATTATTTTTGCGCATATTTATTCTTTTTGTTTTTCTTTTCTTTTAAGTTTTCTTTTATATACCTTCATAACCCATCCACTCACCCCCTTTTTTCAAAAATTCTTCGCAGAACCCTTATCATGGCAAGGGCGTACGACCTCGTTGTCATCGGTGCTGGCTCCGGTGGCTTCCAGGCCGCGTGGGACGCGGCTACTCTCTACAAGAAGAAGGTCGCCGTCATTGATGTCCAGACACGTCACGGCCCGCCGTTCTTTTCTGCTCTTGGAGGCACCTGCGTGAACGTTGGCTGTGTGCCCAAGAAGCTGATGGTGACCGGCGCTGGATACATGGACCTCATCCGTGAGTCCGCCGGCTTTGGCTGGGAGCTGGACAGGGCGAGTGTGAAACCCAACTGGAAGAAGCTAATTTCGGCCAAGGACGCTGCCGTGACGGACATTAACGAGAGCTACGACGGCATGTTCAAGGACACCGAGGGGCTCAGCTTTCATCTTGGATGGGGTGCGGTCCAGGACAAGAATACCGTGCTTGTGCGCGCAACCTCCGATCCCACTAGCAAGGTGCTCGAGACACTCGACACGGATTATATTCTGATTGCTACCGGCTCCTGGCCGCATCGCCTGGGCATCCCCGGCGATGATCACTGCATCAGTAGTAACGAGGCGTTCTACCTTCCCGAGGCCCCCAAGCGTGCGCTGTGCGTTGGTGGCGGCTACATCAGCATCGAGTTTGCCGGCATTTTCAACGCCTACAAGCCCAAGGACGGCAGTGTTTCTATCTGCTACCGCAAGGACCTCATCCTGCGCGGGTTTGATATGGAAATCCGTAAGGCTCTCACTACTCAGCTGGAGGCTAACGGCCTGACAGTGATGACCAACGATAACCCCGCGGAGGTCACCGTCAACCCGGATGGCTCAAAGCACGTCGTTTTTGAGAGCGGCAAGGAGGCCGACTACGACCTGGTGATGCTCGCCATCGGCCGCGTGCCTCGCTCCCACACACTCCAGCTTGACAAGGTTGGCATCGAGTGTACCAGGAACGGTGCCATCAAGGTGGACAAGTTTTCCAAGACCAATGTTGAAAACATCTACGCCATCGGTGATGTGACGGATCGCATCATGCTCACTCCCGTCGCAATCAACGAGGGCGGCGCGATGGTAGAGACCATCTTTGGCGGCAAGCCCACCGCCACGGATCACACCAAGGTGGCCTGCGCCGTTTTCTCTATCCCACCTATCGGTTCGTGCGGCATGATTGAGGAGGACGCCGCGGCTAAGATCGACCGCGTCGCGGTGTACGAGAGCAGCTTTGTTCCTCTCCTTCACAACATCAGTGGCAGCAAGTACAAGAAGTTCTTTATCCGTATTGTGACCAACCACGACAGCGGCGAGATTCTCGGCGTGCACATGCTCGGTGACAGCGCACCTGAGATTATCCAGAGTGTCGGCATCTGTATGAAGATGAACGCGAAGATTTCTGATTTCTACAGCACCATCGGTGTGCACCCCACCAGTGCGGAGGAGATGTGCTCGATGCGCACCCCCTCATACTTCTATGTGAAGGGGAAGAGGCAGGACAAGCTGGAGAGTAGCCTCTAGTGGAGAGAGAGAGAGAGAAGGGGGGGGGAGGGGGGAGGGAAACCAATAGGAAAAGACTTTGCACAGGCGCGCACACAACATGATATCGTTATCTGACGTTTCCTAACTTGTTCTCCTTATTCATATCCGCATATATATATATATTTACGTTTGTATGTGGTGATTCGTATCTTTTGCTGTTGTTTTCTACCCTTTCTTTCCTCCTCCTCCCTTCCAAAAAAAAAAAAAAAAACAGGACAAAAAATATTGATATTTCATGCAATGAATACACAAAAGCAATCTGGATATCTTAAAAAAAAAAAAAAATTCGACACGAGAAGCGTAGACGAAAATCGAAACGGATATATATATATATATATATAAAGGAAAAGGCATATCGGAGAGTTACAGAGTGAACACTTTGCTGATACTCGCTCGTTGATTTTCCTTTTTTTTCCCCCTGCACCTGTGTAGGTTCCATTATTATTATTATTTATATATTATTATTAGTTATATATTATTGTTAGTGATAAAATTATGGCCATAGCATTGAGAAGGTGGTTTCTCATTTCGACTGTAATCGTTTGTTATTATTTTTTTCTATTATTATCTCTTTCTTTTTTTTTTTTCTTCTCATTGAGCCCTTTCCTTTTTGCATAAATCAAAGCGTCGACACACATTGGTGCTTTCGCTGCTTCCTATTTATTTTTTCCTTTTTTTGCTGTTGTTGCTCCTTTTCTTTATAGAAAATAGAGGCGGATTGCCATGACTGTGTGTCTGTGTGTGTATGTTTGTATGAGCGTCAATGACTCAAAGAGGGGCGAAAGAGCAAAGGAAAGAAGAAGAAGAAGAAAAAAATGATAGTGGGAACTAATTACAAAATGCTCACGCCGAGCATGTATGTTATTGGAGTCATTTTATTACTATTATAAATATATTTTTAAAAAAAAAAAATACTTTCTTCTTTTTTGTGTATGTTTTTTTTTTGTTGTTGTTGTTTCTACTGCTTGTTGCTTTCTACGTATATATATATATATTTTTTTCGCTCCACGTTTCATTATTGTTATCATTATCAATTTTTTTGCGAGAAAGCAAACATAAAGGATAAAGAGTAAAAAAAATAGAAGGCAGGATAGGGAAGGGGGAAGAACCTTCCGTTGTCTCCTTGTCAAATACTTGATTACATACCCAATATATACGCACATACACACGACGCGAACTATAGGTAGTACGTATAGATGAGTGCGTTCGAGCAGCTAGGCATTCAGTCATGGCTTGCCAAGCAGTGCAGCTACATGGCACTGACAACACCAACCCCTATTCAGCAAAAAACGATACCTGCCATTCTCGCTGGCAGGCACGTGGTGGGTGGAGCGGCAACAGGTAGTGGTAAGACAGCCGCCTTCGCGCTCCCGCTCCTCCAGATTCTTTCCGAAGACATGTACGGCGTGTTTGCGCTTGTGCTGACCCCATCTCGGGAGCTTGCGTATCAGATATTAGACCAGTTTATTGCGCTCGGTGCCCCACTGCGAGTGCGCACGATGCTAGTGATTGGTGGAGTTAAGCATGACGATCAACTGGATGCCATTAAGGCGCGACCACACATTGTGGTGGCGACTCCAGGCCGCCTGAAGCACCTCCTTACAACTTTCTCTGCGGAGGTTGCGCGTGCCTTTGCCAAGTTGAGGTTCCTCGTCATGGATGAGGCGGACAGGCTCACAGAAGGTGATATGCAGACTGACGTGCGTGCGGTGCTGGATATGATCAAGCCAACGCCACTGCGAAGAACTTTGTTCTTCACGGCAACACTACACCCTCGCCTCACACGTCTCAACACCACTTCTGCAGCGGTCATATCAAACGCTCGTGACAGGGATGGAGAGAGCATCTTACCTCTTGTTGGGATATCGCGAGAAGAAGACGTCCTCGTTGTGGCGCTCGCCAACACCGCCTCCATGGTAGGACCAGCTGCACTCTCCAGCTGTGTGCAGAGTAGTGGTAGTAGTGATCGTGTTAGCAACACGAAGGATATCAGTAGAAAGACCATTGACAACGACGCGGACAATGACCACGACGACAATGATAGCGATGACGATGATGGTGACGGCAATCAGCCATCGCCTTCCTCTTGCTTGCGTAGTGGTGGTGAAGTAGCGGAACATGCGCACGACGACCACAGCTCCCGCATATCGTTTCCAGAAGGATTGCAACAGAAGTACATTTTCATTCCTAATATAGTGAAGCTACCCAATCTGGTGGCGGCGCTGCGTGCACAAGGCAAGGACCAGCGCACGATTGTTTTTGTCAACTCCTGCATGCGCGCGGAGCTGGTGCGTCTGACGCTGCAACTGCTGGGCTTCCCTGTGTGTAGCTTAGACTCTCTCCTCACTCAACAGACGAGACTAGACAACTTGGCACTCTTTAAGCTAGGTATCGCGCGTGTACTGGTGTGTACGGATATCGCCTCCCGCGGTCTCGACATCCCCGCAGTGGGACTTGTGGTCCACTACGACGTCCCAAAGAACGCGGCATCGTATGTGCATCGTGTGGGTCGTACGGCGCGTGCGGGTCTTGCAGGTCTCTCGGTTGCGATTGTCACTGAGTATGATGTAGAGTTGGTGCAACGTATTGAAAAGAGAACCAAGGTCAAACTCGAGTCATGGAAGGAGAAGGCGCTTCGTGAAGCGAACGTACTGAAGGTACTCGATGAGGTCTCGGCGGCGAAGATTCAGGCCAAGCAGCAGGTGGACGAGCGCTTCGGCAATCGCGTCTCGACACTGAAGGAGCACGCAGCAGAACGGAAGGCGCAGAAACAAGTGGAGTATCAAGAGCGGCAGCGCCAAGCACAGGAGACTAGGCGCAAGAGAATAGCAGCAGCAGCAGCAGCAGCAGCGGAGAGAGGCGACACGAGCGACGGGAAGAATTCGACATGGATCGAGAGTGACAGGAGTGGGCGTCGTGGTGCCGAGAGGAGTTCAACGGTTTCTCCCGTTGTAGCTACGAAGGGAACAGTGCAGGCGTCGCAGAAACGTGCACGCAGCGCTACTAGCGAGAACGATACGACAGCTAATCAGCAACAGTCGAGTAAGAAGAAGCCGCGCAGCGCCACTCCAGCGAGCCGAGAGACTAAGTCAGCGAAGAAGGGCAAGTCATCATGATCACACATGCGGAGGTGATGAGAACAAACAGTATAGTCGTGTGGAGGGGGGGGGGGCAGATATCCTGCCTGAGATTGGGTCATGCGAAAAATAAAAGAAGAAGAGATGAGGCATGTACGTTGCAAGTGTATCATGCGCATAACAGACGATTAAAAATAATAATAATAATATAGGGAAAGGAAAGGAGAGAGAGAAACAATATACAAAATCACCGGTTGAAGAATGTGCATGAGCTTTGGTGAAGCTAGAAGCAGGAGGATAGCATCAATGGTCAGTCTAATGCGTTGAAGACAAACAGAAGAAGAAGGGGATGCGATCAAGAAGAATCAAGATAATTATTGTTATTATTAGTTTTTATTTTGTCTCTTTGATTTCTCAACTATGCCATCGCCTGCATGTAATGTGAGGTCATTTACTTCCAGAGTTTATATATCTTGGTGCAGGTGGTCAAGAGCTTTTTTACGAGACTCAGTGCCCCTTGTAGCCTTCCTTCCATGAAGCAATAACCAAAGAAAAAAAAGTAGTATTTGCTGTTTTCTGTGTTCACTAAACAATTTTGAAATTATCGCTGGAGCGCCTTCATGTGTGACAGCAAAATAATAAAATGAGTGAATTAAAAATAATAATAATAATTTCTTTCAACTTTTTAATTTATTATGTTTTTTTTTCTTCTTTCCGTCTGTTTTTTTGTTTGTGTGTTTTCATTTGTTTTCTTTCCTCTCACTTCTGCCCCCGTTACTGGATGCGATATAATCATTATATATATATTTTTCCTTTATCTCCCTTTTTTTTTGTTTCTACTGCCCTTCTTTCTCTTCACTTGAATGAATGACAACGTGTGATTTTTTTTTTTCAAGAGTTATACTTCATCTTATAGAGGAAAAGGGGGGAGGCAAGCGATCACTAGGAGGTACACACACACAAACGCACACATATATATCAAAAAGGAAAAAAAGCGACAATGGAGGACGTTCGAGCTCTGCCTACTTTTGATAACCACTACGCCAACACTACGCTCCTCGGCAACTGGCAGGAGGACCGATACACTGCCGCCGCCGCCGCCGCCGCTTGTAGTGATGGTAGCCACCAGCCGCGTGCCGCCTTCACCTTGAGTGGAGCCTCCCCGCAGCTGCAGGAGAAGCACAACCAGGAATGGGCCAGAACTAATTCAACGTACCAGTCCGACTACGGCGATACGGTGAGCGACAACGACGAGGCCGACGTCCTGGAAGGGAGGACTGGTAGTAGGGGGAGCCATATTGGGGAGGTGGTCAGGGCAAGCAAACGGAGACAGCTGCGCGCAAACACTGCCGCTGAGATGCAGAGGCCTCGCGGACTGGGGAAGGAGCTCTTGCTGGGGAGCGGCGATGCTGAGGCACTTATATTTAGTGGATCCCCCGAGAGCGAGGAGTATGGAGCGTTTTACTGGACACAGCCGCAGAGTGGTGATGGCAACCCTGCTTTACTTGCTAACGGGGGTGGGACGACTACCTTCTCGCCATCTTCTGCTGTCTCCACGACGATGTCGACTGAGGCGCAGGATCTTCTCTTTACACAGACCGCAGCGGCGCGCCAGCAGAGTGGAGTGCGCAACTTATACGAAAGCAATCAGTGCATCTATCATGGCGGAATCGCCCCCGCCGCCGTCGTTGCCGCTGCCACGACAGCGGAAAACAACAACACTCACACTGGAACTCACGGCCACCATCGTGAAGCAGGGGGTACAGCGAACGGTGCAAGCAGCGTGCTGACCTCTCGCTTTGACAGAACGCGCGGTGCTAGCTGTAGCAACCGACGTCGTAAGGCTCATGAGACATCATCGTCGTCGTCACAGCTTCTGCGTAGGACTTTTCGTGATACCCAGGGGCGTGATCGCGAGGTGGCGCATGGGGAACTGATGGCGGACGACGAGTTGCTTGATCGATTTGCCACCACAAAAACAACGGCCGACGTGATGGTGGCGCACTTTTACTTTCAGAGAAGACTACCACCCACCGAGGCGTAAAGTGACGAAGGGAGATGGAGGAATGAGAGAGAGAGAGCAGAATGTGAAGAACTAGGCCCAGAGGTCCTCCTATTGGGCGTTGGGCATTGGTTTGTGTGCATGTTTTTTTTTTTCTGTGTGCTATTTTTTTTTTGGAGGGGGGAGCAGGGAAGGGGATACTATATGGACTGCTCGAGCATCCTCTCCGTGTGTGTATATGCTCTTTCTTATATACTTTCCTTCTCCCTCTCTCTCTCTCTTCTGTATGTGTATGTGTCTCCCCTGCTGCTGTTATTATCATTATTATTACTGTTGTGTGTGTGTGTGTGTGAGTGAGTGAGTATTGTTTGATCGTGTTGCTTTTTTTAATTATTATTGTTTCTTTCATGTATGCGCTATGTTGCTGATTGTTGCCGTTTGTCTTTGTTTGTTTTTTCTCTTGTATGTGTGCTCGTTTTATTATTATTATTATTTTTATTGTACATGTATAGGCATGCTATTAAATAGAATATTTTTTTTTTCATTTTTTGGAGGAATACATGTATAGTTGTACTTTTTTGGGATATGAAATTGTATTATTTTTGTTATGTTCGTTGTTGAAAATCGTTACTTTTGCACACACACATATATATAATATATATATATATATGATATATATATATAGTCAAAGGACAAAAATGTGATTGTCGAAACGAACAAAAAAAAATAAAATGGCACATTGCATAAAAAGAAGAAAAAAGAGAGAGACAGATTAAAGACTTGCCAACTTACCCGCAATTCCATTTTTTCACTACTTTTTTTACTTGTCATTCCTATTGCAGAGATGAGAAATCAAAAAAGGAATACGTTTGACTACTACTGTGTGTGTGTGTGTGTACATATATGCAGAAACGGTCGTTTATGTACGCTTACATATACCCATGATTCAATGGATCACTCATCTTTTATTTTGTTATATGTTGTTGTTGTTGTTGTTTTCCCTTTCTTTCCTTTTTTTGCCTCTGCTCTATTTTCTTTAGATTAAACAAGAATAGGGGGGAAAGAAAACGATTTTGCGGATTCATTAACAGACTCACTATTTTCAAACACATATATATAGTATATTTACTTTTGTATCCAACTGTACTAGCAATCCCCACACACAGAATCGTTTCTTTTCTACTTGTTTATTGTCATTGATCCTACCATAATCAGCAACTACTTCAAACATTTTAACAAAAAAGGGAAACTAAAAAACGGACGAATCAAAGCAAAACCAAACACTCACTTTCCCTCACGCAAACAACAAAAAAGAAGCACGTCCACACAAACACAGACACAAAAAACGATATACCGCCGTCATGTCCGCCGACACCACAACCTTTGTCATGCCTCCTCACAAAGGCAACTACCCCTACACAGAATACGAAACCGCCTACAAGTGGCGTGGACTACCCCCGCGGTCCACAACACACAGCAACAACAACACAGACGAGGAGCAGGCCCCCATAGATCCCAACATGTACAAGACCACCGCCGGCAATGCCTACGCGGCTCCCCCGGAGGATGCGTACAAGAGGGATGCCCCCGCCGATGATGAGAGCGAGGAGCAAGCCACCGTGGATCCCAACATGTACAAGACCACGAACCGCGATGCCTACGCGGCTCCCCCGGAGGATGCGTACAAGNTCCTACGCGGCACCCCTGGAAGACGCGTACAAGCAGTTTCCCGAGGAGAAGGTTGCTGAGGAGGCCTCCAAGCCACGCGCTCCTGTGGATCCCAGTATGTACCGGTCTAGCTACGACGACTCCTACGCGGCACCTCCGGAGGGCGCATACACGCGCGAGCCAGCTTTCTTGCCGCAGTTGGATCTTGAGAGTGTGAAGAAAGCGAAGACGACTGACAGGAAGACGCCATGCCCCACGTCGCGCAGCTCAAAGGCACCACGCTCTGCGCGTTCGTCTGTGGCCGATGGTGCACAAGGCACTGGGAAGCGTCACAAGATGGCGTCATCCCGCTTCAACACACCGCGTGCGGTGCCTAACGAGCCTGTGGCCCCACCTCAGCCTCGTCATGTGCCAGATCTGAATGTGTATCAGTCCACCGCCGCACTGGATTACAAGGCTCCAGCGGCAGATACAGTAACTGGGAAGCCTCCCCTTGCCACTCCATGCACACCGGCTGATCGCTCCTCTTTCGTACGAAAAGCGGACGCACGCACATTCAACTCGGAATACAAGTCGAACTTTGACAAGAAGAAGATGGCGGCGGCGCCTGCGCGGCCACCACCGGTACAGGCATGTGTGCACCACGTAGATCCTAACTTCTACACTTCAACCGCAAAGGCAGCGTATGGGCCCACAGAACCGTTTGCGCCTGTCCGTTCAGGTTTCACACGCCCTGTTGCGGAGGTTCGAAAGGTTGATGCTAGCATGTACGTGAGCACTAATCGTGCCGCCTACTAGTAGAGAAAATTGGGGAGCGAGAGAGACAGAAGATGAAGAAGAGAGGATATTGTAGTTTTTATCTTATATTTTTTTTGTCTTACTCTAGTTGTAGTAGTGGTTGTTGTTATTTTAGTTGTTTGAAAAAAAAAAGGTAAGCCTTCTTTGTTTTTGTGTTTTTATGTTTTTTTGAAATGAATGAGAGAGACAGGACGCGAAGTTGCAGTACGGAATAATAATAAAAAAGAAGGAGAGAGAGAAAGGAAAAGATGGACTCTACGGGGGGGGAGAATGGGGAGGAGAGAGGAGAGGAAGTCTCTCACACTTCCTTTCTACGCTAGCAAGCCAGGTTCAAAAAGATTAACACGAGTAATCGGGCGCATTATGAGGGGGGGAGAGGGAATGGGATGAAGTCCATATGTTTTTTTTTCCTTCTTTTTTTTTTTTTAGAAAAAAGAAACATTGTTGTCTTTATATTAACTTATATATATATATATCGAAAATATAATAACAACAACAAAAAAAATAGTAGTAACAACAGCGAATGGAGGCGTTATAATGGCTTTTTTTTTTAAGTAAAAGAAGGGGAGGAGATTTCAAGAACAAGAAGAAAGGCAAAGGAACGCATTTTCTTCAAAAAAAAAAAACCTCACTTACGCCACTTTTCAGAAAAAGAAAAAGAAAACTTCTTTTGATTGTATGTAGTGTTGCAATTTATTTGTCCGAAGGGACGTTGTGTATTGGTTCTTCTTGACTTCGCTTGTGTGTGTGTGTGTTTGTGTTTGTGTGCGCGCGCGGTGGAGGAGAAAGAAAGAGAAAAGAGGAAAAAAGGAAAAAAAAAGCGCCTGCGTGACGGCGGTCAATTCGCAAGCACTCGCGCTCTTACCTACATACATACGGAAGCGAGTACGTGTGTATGTGGGTAGTGCATCATCTTTTTTTGTCATTTATGTTTATTTTTATTTTTATTTTTATTTTTTGATATATATCTTTTTTTTGTTATAGTTTTTGTTGTTGTTGTCGCTCGCTTGTTTGTCTTTAGCTAGCATTGCAGACCAGAATAAGTGCAGTGGCTGTGTTGGAGAGGGGGGGGGGAACGGTTGTCTAGCAATATTTACGTATTTTCTTTTGCTTTCAGCATTTTTTTTTCTCTTCTTTTTTTTTTTTTTTTTAATGAAGAAACACAAAAAAAAGGACTGGGATTAGACGTACTTACTGTATCATGATAAATAGCATGTGGGGCAAAGCAAAACGAGGGAAAGTACCGAATATATCTTACAATACGCAGACGGTAAAGGGAGTAGGAAACCAAAAAAAAAAAAAACGATATTTTGTTTTAAAAGAAAAGTGATAAAAAAAAAAGAGATGTTTCGAAAAGAGAAAAAAAAAAAAATCACGAATGAGACGCTTTGTTTGTTTGTTTACGCAAAAAATGGAAAAAAAAAAAAGTACACAGGCATGTGCGAAGCGACGCACACTGAGTTTTACGAAAGGAAATCGGGAAGACAAAGAAAAAAACACTCTGCGGGGGGGTTTGTTATTATTTTTGTTCTATTTTTCTTTTTTCTTTTTTTTTTGTTCATGTGTTCGCTACCAATTAGGCTGCCTGTATGAGAGTGGGTTGTCCTGTGGCTCATGCAGTGTCGCATATTTTGTCATTATTTTTTATAATAATTATTGTTATTATTATATATCAAGTACTTCTTGTTTTGCTTTTGTGTTTGTGTATGTGTGCTATTCTCGTTGCTTTTTCTTATTGTTGGCACCAATTCAATTTAAAAGAAAAAAAAAAACTTTTATTTTATAAGAAAGAAAACCTCCTCTGTTGTATCCAATGCATGTATGCGATACATGCTCTTGCGCGATGCAAATATTGGAAAAAAAATAGTACATATCGACTTGATTGTGTTTGTGCTTGTATGTGTGTAAGAGCGCACGTGAGCTAGTGTGCGGTGTGTTCCTCTCTCTGTCGTTTCCCTTATTGCTCTAGAAGATGCGAACCCCCCATCTCTCTTCATCATCTTCTTCTTTTTTTGTTATTATATATATTGTACTCTGGTTGTGGTTGTGGCCCTGTTGGGCATTTTTTTTTTTTATTGCATATGTAGGTGCGTACAGGCATACACTGAAGAAGGGCATGAGAGAGAGAGAGAGAGAGAGAGAAAGAAGTGCTATAGGAATTCTTTTCTATGGCTATTTTTCTTCGTATTACTGTTCTTCTATGTTTCCTCTCTTCTCACATGCGTTTGTTGTGCTTTTTCTTTTCCTTTTTTTTTCTTTCCTTTCTTCTTTCTTTCTCTCATTCAATGTTTCGTCGGTATGAGATACGCGATGGGAGATATTGCCTCGCACATTTTCTAATGTGTGTATGAATGTGTGTGTGCGTAGTCACCATATGTAGCCTCCCTCTCTCTCTGTCTATATATATTTCGTTTGTATTGTGTCTTTCAGAGGGGTCTCTTTGCTTTTGTTTTTGTTTTTTGTTTGTTTCTTTGTTCCTTCTCCTCTAATTTGATTTTGATTTTCTTAATTATATTTTTTCTGGTTGAGTAAAAGGCAAAAAAAAAAATAACATCTTCCCTGTATCACCTTTTGTAACCTTTTTTTTTTTTGGTATGATGTTTTGCAAAGCAGGGGAAAAAAAAAAATGGAGGCTGTTCGTGTTGTACATAGAGCCTTGTTCTCGCTGTTATAATTTTTTGTTGTTTTCTCCCCTCTCTTTTTCTTTTTTGACTTTATGGGAACTATATATATATGGAGAACCTTATTCTTCATTTTTGGGAGAAAAAAAAAATGAATCACCATTGCAAAGCAACAGCAGCACCGGCTCCCCTCCCCTCTCCCCCCTCAGATATCGAAGCTAACGTTGTACATGTATATATATATATATATATATA
>JASANZ010002038.1:8246-37738 GCA_030849805.1 Sergeia podlipaevii | reverse complement strand
TAAAGGACACAAACGCACACACACACACACACACAACGTTTTGATATATTTATACGTGGAACATGTATACGTACACGCACTAGTGGAATATAATAATAATAATAATAATAATAGTCAACATGAGTAGAAGAGAAAAGCAACACACACACACGCAGGGAAAAATGTACGATATACAAGTCTTTGCTATATCACCATTATGTTGCTTTGCTTTGAAAGAAAACGGACACACACACAAAAAAAGAAAAGAAAAAATAATAATAATAACAAAGAAGCATCAGCAGCAGCAGTAGCTGCAAGAAGAAAAAATAAAATAAAAGTAAACCATAATGCTAATTATCTTCGTAATGATAACAAAAAGAAAAGTAAATAATAACAATAATAATAATAGTAATAGTAATAAAAGAAGCACACAAACAAACAAAAGCTTTCCCGCACTCACTACGTCTTGTATGGGTTATGAGAAAAGCGTGTCTTGTCTCGTAATGTGTGGCTTGAGGCATCTGCTGATGTGTTTGCGTTGTTGTTGTTTGCTGTAGCGGTGTTGCTGCTTCTGCCTTCTCCTGCAATCACTGAGCTGGTCGCGAAGGGCCTCATCTCAGTCACATGAACCACTTGCCCTTGCCCCCTGTAAACTGTCTGTCCCTGTGGTCCAGGTACGGTCCACTGAGGTGGCTGTTGCTGTTGCTGTTGCTGAGGAGGAGGAGGACTCGGGTACTGCTGTTGCTGTTGATACGCAAGCAGCGGGTATGACGAGTGTGGTGACTGCCGCATATCATTTCCCGCATTGGCGATACGCGAATGCTGGTACTGATATTGCTGATGGTGATGCTGGTGGGAGTTGGAGATAAACTGCTGTCCTTGCATCTGTTGCTGCTGCTGCTGGTGCTGTGGTTCAGTAGATATCGTGCCATGAGTGAGATCGCCATCGCGTTTGCCTACCACCATCGCCATCTTTGTCATCACCGCCGCCGTCGACGAAGCCATACCTCCACTCCCTCCTCCAGCCACTGCCGTCGTGTTTGCGACAGCCCGGCCTTTCGCGTCCGTTGATGATGCTTGAGGAGGAGGAGGAGGCGGAGGCAACCCCTGACGGGCCTCCACGGCTGGCCCCGCTGACAAGAGCCTATCAAACTGCATGAAAGAGCTCACGGGAGCATAACCAGGGGCAGCAGGGAATTGCGGTTGTGGTGATGGTGCCGAGCGGTTCGCGCTGGCATTATCTCTATAGACATGGGCATTTTGGTGGTATCTACCACCACTACCACCGGCAGCAGCAATACCAGTACCGTTGCCTTTGTCATAGACGCCAGCAGCGCCGCTGTCCATCGCATCTCTCGTGTTCCCTGAAACCACAGGCACCAATTCATTCATTGCTGCGTTGCTCTGCATCAGATGCTGTTGAGTGGGCAGCGTAGAACTCTGCTGTTGTTGCAGTTGTTGTTGTTGTTGTTGATGAGGATATGTAAAATGTTGATGAAGCTGCTGCTGCTGTTGATGAGGACTGGCCGTATAGGGCATCTGCGAGCTGCGCTGAGGAACTGCGCTGTTGTTGTTGTTGCTTCGAGAGTTAGGTACTAAGAGGATACTGCTGCTGTCGTCACTCATGCCCATCATCATATTGGGAACACTAGTGAGGGGAGGAAGAGGAGGAGGAGCCGGGATGGAGGTTGTGTCGGTGACTTTATGATCCCTCACCCCTGCATAGTGTTGTGGTTGCTGTGATTGCGGTGACTGCCGTGACAAGTGTACCGTTCTTCTGCCGTGAGCGCCATGTAACGCTGTACCGTGCAATGGTGGTGGTGGTGGTGGTGGTGCAGCAGGAGAGGAGACACTATGTGTACCCGAAAAGAGCAATGGAACTTGCGGTGGCTGAAGCACTTGCTGCTGCTGCTGCTGCAGTACTTGGCCTTGAGCGTCAATAAACTGCTGAGGATGCGATGATGGCGCTGCGGTGTATGAATACTCATCCACACGCTGCTGTTGCTGTTGTTGCCCCTGTGACTGCTGATAAGAGTACTGTTGCACTTGCGGTTGCTGCTGCTGCTGCTGTTGGTACTGTTGTTGCCGCGGTTGTTGTTGCTGCTGCTGCTGGCGTTGGAGAGGCGAGGCGTGTTGATTCCAGGATGGACTGCTCATAAGACCCCCCCTTGCATTCGCAGCGGCAGCATCAGGAAGAGGAGAAGAGGCTGAGCTATCAGTGGCGGTGGCTTGAAGGAAGTCATCTACTAACGATGGATTGCGATCTTCTCGTTGAAAATTTCTTTTCTGGAGTTGTGCCTGCTGCTGCTGCAGTTGCTGTTGTTGTTGATACTGCTGGACGATGGCTGGCTCTTGACCTTGACTTTGCGGTGTTGGTGTCTGCGACATCCACGCTTGTGGCTGCTGTTGCTGTGGCGACAGCACCACTTTGTGTGACGTCCCACGAGTTTTTGCGTATGGCATAGCTGCGAAGGGATTGCTGGATGCGTTCCATACTTGTTGTGGCTGCTGCCGTTGCTGTTGCTGTTGCTGTTGCTGTTGTTGCTGTTGCTGATGAGCTGGATATCCGCGAGTGTCGACGGCTTCCTCTCCTCTCTGCACCCCAAAAGCAGGATCGTTGTAAGTTGCGGAGGGAGGAGTCCTTTTTATTGCGGGAGCAGGAGCTGCTGGACTTGGAGTTGGAGCACTTGTGATGGGTTGTTGCTGTTGCTGTGTCCATTGCTCTTTTCTGCCTGTAGCCGCTGCCTTCCCACCTCTGCCTCGCTCTGGGAGACTGTAGTTATTGTTGTTACTACTGTGACTGTTGTGGTTGTGGTTGTGGTGCTGGGAGAAAGATTGTTGGCCATACGGTGGTGTTGCTCCCCACGGGCCACAATTGGCTATTTCTTGAAGTAGTTGCTGTTGTTGTTGCTGTTGCTGTTGCTGTGGAGGTAGCTGGGATAGAGGCGGCGGCGGTAGCGGCGCTTGCATTGTATAAACGTTCCCACCGGGTGTGGCTGATCCACCCCCCATCGGCGGTGGAGGTGGCGAGATGAACTGCGTGCCGCTGCTGCTGCTCGTGCCCACTGCAGTGCTGCTAGCACTCATGCCGAGAGGCACTGGAGAGGAAATTGTCAAGCCGCCATCTCCTGAGCCTACTCCAGTCAGTTGTTGCAGCTGCTGCTGCTGTTGTTGATGGTGGTGTGATAGTGGTACTGGCTGATACTGCTGATACTGTTTCATAGGCTTGTAGTTTCCTCCCTGATCTTGCCGATGCTGCTGCTGTCTATATTGTTGTTGTTGTTGTTGTTGCCACTGCTCCGTGGGAGTTTGATAAAGGGGTGGTGGTGGAGGAGGAGGTTGTGCTGCCGCCGCTGTGGCGCGTTGCTGCTGCTCTTGCTGTATATGTTCTTGATAAGATGGACATGCAGAGCTATTTGGACTGCTAGCTCCTCCATGGCGTCGTGCTGATCTTTCTGTGAAGCTAACATCCGTGGAGGGTTCGTGTGTGTTGTAGTGTGCAGTGCTTTCCATATGGATAGCAGCAGTAGCGGAGTGTCCGCTTGTTGTCTTGCGGTCACCACGCTGCTGTGCTTGTTTTGCTGTACTAAGTGGAGGCTGATTTCTCTTCGCACTCGCAGTAGCACTGTTCTTGACCTCTGTAGTCGTTGTCGTCGTTGTCATCGCCGTCAACGGAGCAGGTGGGGTGAGCGGTGAGCTAGGAGCACTACTGCCACCGCCGCCGCCGCGCCGCTTACTAGTGTCAGTGGTCATTGCATTGCCTGGAGGGTTCTGCACAGTGGCTTCGCAATTCTGTGGCTCACTATCTCCACCATTGCTACAATCATGGTTGGTGCTGCTAGCCTTCCCGCGACTTGATGTCTTGCTTGAGCTTGGTTTTACCGTGTCGCTCACATTGCCGCCGCCACCACCAGCGCGAGGAGGAGCCGACGCACCGTTGGTGACTGATGTTGTTGTTGCCGCTGCTATAAAGGTCCCCCCTTTACTTGCAAGTAGAGGGCTACGTGGCTTCTCCTTGTGCTTCAGTGTCACCGGCGCGGTCGGTGTCGCACCACCGACACGATTACCATTCTTTCCGCGATTTGGAATTGTAGTGACAGCTGCTGCAGAAGGAACAGTAGCATCACACATTGGATGACTTGACAGCTTCACCATCGAAGCGCCGTTCTCCAAAGTAGATGAGAACGGCGGTGGTGACTGATGCAGGCACGCCGGAGCGCCACAGTTGCCAACATTCGTTTGCGCCTGAGGGCAGGACTTGCGTGGCTTACGCTTATCCTTGGCAAAGCGAGGAATCACGCCGTAAAATAAGTTGTGGTGATCGTGTTCGAAGCGCCAAATGTAGTAGCGACCCTCACGCACGATCCCGTGCTGACTGTCACGCACCCAGCCCACGTCAAAGCGATTGTTGAGTGCATTTGGCTGCAGTTTCCGCTTCACCCAGCAGAGTAACATGTCATCTAACCGTGCATCTTCATAAACGTAACTGCTCATTTTCGTCAAGCCCTCTTCTTCTTCTTCTTCGGTTTTGCCCTGCTGCTGTTGCTGCTGATCCTTCGCATTGCGCGCAGCAAGCTGTCGTTGACGTCGTTGGTGGTACGGCGCCAGGGGTTCCCATACCCCGTGTGCAACGTTGTATATCAGCAAGTCGCCATCGAGAAAGGTATGGGCAGGGTAGATGTATTGGTGACGCTCAGCAGCTGCGGCGACCGATG
This sequence comes from Sergeia podlipaevii, assembly GCA_030849805.1. NCBI lineage: Eukaryota > Euglenozoa > Kinetoplastea > Trypanosomatida > Trypanosomatidae > Sergeia > Sergeia podlipaevii. Next base: position 33,044 of record JASANZ010002038.1, on the reverse strand, counting down.
CAGGCAGTGCTACAACCGTTGCCGCTGCGTTCTTGCCCTCTCCTTCTTCACTACAACCACTATAGCAACAAAACGGGGCACCGTCTACGTCGGGAACGCCATCCCCAAATACGTTTCGAGAAAGCAGTTCACTGCGATGCTCCCACGAGGCACCACGCGCCGTGGCAGAGGGTTCTACCGCAACATAGACAGGAATAAGGAGCTCTGTAGGTGCTGCGCTTCCTGATGCCGCTGCTGCTGCGCAAGCATTCGTGTTGGCTCCCGCTGCTGGTTCTTCGTTTTGAAAAAAGAACTGCGCGCGACGGAGAAGTTCTTCTAAGTTTGATGGAGGTCCTAACACTTGTGCGGACTCTACAAGAACACATTTTCTTTTCTTCTCATCGCCTTCCGTAGATGCCGCTGCTGCCGTTGCTGTTGGTTGTGGGGGTTCGTACATGCTGTGAAGGCGTACAGAGCCACCATAATCGTAGTCCATGCGTTCAATAGGATCATTAAATAGTTCCGGTGCGATGGGTGCAGCAAAGCTTGAAAACGCTTCTAGAAACAACTTCTGCACGGGCGGCCGCAAGCGATGCAGAAGGCGGATGCCGCGAACAGAAGTAGAGACGCTGCTCTGAATGTTGCCCTCTTCCAGCCACGCGCGAGCGTCTGCGATGCCCGCCTCCTCTTCTTCTTCTTCTTTTTGCACTTTGTGTTCTCTCGGTGCTGCTGCCAGCTCCCCTACTGACTCTTCCTTGCCAACGACGCGCAAAGACGCCCCGTCAACACCCACCCGTTTCACGTCACTCGTGGCTCTACTCAACGCACCAGCGCTCCGCATATGGGTGCATGCTATCATTTGAATTATACGTGACCGCAGCTCGCGCGACATGGAAAGACTGGGCAAGTTTGTGAGCAGATCCACAGACCATAGCGGACGCGCCAAAGCCTGGGGTAATCCCACATCGCGTGAACGCGCTGGGTACGCAATGAAGTTGAGCAGATAGGCTCTACTCAAGATGCGTTCACCAATAGTAGCGTCTACCATGGAGAAACCATAGTTGATTGGTGGTCTCTTATACCCAAGTCGGGGCAATTCATGTTCAATGTAGTCATCTTCCTCCGAATCATCTTCAAGACCACGGAGCCATGGGGTGCCTCGGCACGTGCTCTCTATACTTCCCATTGAGCCTACCACACGCACAGGGCAGACTGGAAGAATGAACTCGTGATCTGCGGTTGTGTTTGGATCTGTATAAAGACGGCACACTTGCACCTGGGTTTCCTCCTCGCTGTTGAATTGCCTCTCTGCTCGATCATCACCATTGTTGTTGTTGTTGTTGTTGTGGACACTACTAGTACGATTGTCGTTGCTGTTGCCACCGCCGATGTTGTTGCTGACGTCTTCTTTTTCATTTTCTCCACCACTTTCGTTCCCGTTCCCCCCTTCCTCCTCTTCAGGTGATGACGGGGGCGCCGGAGCTGCAGAGGACGCCGCTGCTGTCGCTGTCGAAACAGTCTTGTCAATGGATACCGAGGCGAGTCGCTTCAAAATGGTGTCTTGAAGTTGGTCTGTGGCTTGTCTACAGTTGAATGACGACACATACGTGAATGTTGTGCGTGCGTGGGTCTGTGGCGCTGTGCTCCCCACTGTCGCGTCCTCCTCGTAGTTGCGTTGAACGAGATCGTCATCTTCATTTGCTCCTTGCCTTTCTTCCTCTTTAACCGCCTCTTGGTTTCGTCCGTTCTGCTTTCCTACTTGTCCTGCTTTATTGCCCACGGGTTCGGTTGCTGTCGCTGTTGCCGGTGATGACGATGATGGTGCGGGCGCCACATTAGAGCTTTTGACGCCCTTGTAGTTCTTGTTGTAACAGAAGAGATAAAGCACGCCATCTTCCTCTACCAGATGCATCCGTCCATCCTTGTAAGTGTCGTTCTCGAGAAAGCGATACTTCTTGTGTGATGTACTCAGGGCGTGTGACCTCTGTGAATAAGCGGGCGGAGAGGATGGCGAAGACGACGAAGGAGAGATGGAGGACACCGTTTTGTGATACGCAGCACGCGCGAGGGCCTCTTCCTCCTCTGACATTCGTATAAGAATCGCTTGTGGCGCCACAGAAACAAAAACACTCGGTGGGGGCACTTGAGCTGCCTCCGCAGCTTGCGCTTCGGTGATGAGGGTGCTGCCTGCATTTATATTGACTACAGCAGCAGTCGCATTGCGATTCTCATCGGCGTGATCGTCAGGGACCACCATAGAAGATGAAGGAGGCGCAGCAGTCGCGGTTGTGGCGGCGGCGGCGGCCACCATCGCATTGTCGCCGCCACCGCTCTGTGCCTGTTGCTGCTTCTTTCTCTGTACCCGATACGCACGCACGACCCTGCGGGCTCTTACCCACGCCTGCTCCGCTTCATGCATGATGCAAAGTTCCTTATTGCTACTGAGGATGGTATTGCTTTTCACGAGACGCGCGTAGAGCGCATTGAAGTCACGAAAATAAAACTTTTCGAGCCAAGAAAGTTCCTCCTGCGTCAACGCCGTCCCATCCGACTCCATGTCGCCCACGTTATTGTCGCTGTTGATGTTCGTTACAGGAGCAACGCCAGCACCACCACCACCATCAACACTTGAGTAAGCCCCCTTTGGTTTATACTTACGACAAGCCACCGCGATGTGCATGTCCGCTTTGCGTAGTTGTGCTGCCGGGTCGGGCTCTACATCCTCCTCACAAAGCTCATACGACGCGATATCACCAAAGTAGGTATGAAAGTTTTCTTGAGTGATATCTTTCACGTACTCCATCTTATGCCCACCAGGACCTGTTTCGGCAAAGGCGTCATCGAGCCTCGTTGAACCACTACCCGCACCATCGTCATTGTCATCGGCTTTGTCGGTGTCACCGCTTTTAACAGAATAGAGAGGGATGGGCCTTTGCTGAGCCTTTCCACTTCTACTCTTCACGCATTCACAGCACAACCGGTAGCAAGGACTGAACGTGTACTTGGACGATTGTCGATCTCGGCAGTCGTAGAGCTGTCGAAACGCGAGCGAGTCCGCCGATGGGAAGTAGTGCGCAGTGAGAGGGAGCAGTGTGATGTCGTAGCTGTCCACGTGAACCATAAATAGGGAGCGGGGATCCTCGGTATACTCCTTACTAGGTATCCCGCCCATGATGATTTGGTGAAGACAGTAAGGGAGGAAATAACAATAGTGAAAAAAAAGTTGAGAAAAACTTGATACAAGCTTTCTATTTCCCTGCTCTTCTTCTTTCTTTCTTTTCAAAGATTTTTTTTTTCTTTTTGCGAAGATGGCAAGTGCTTTTTCGGAATATATTACAGGAAGAAAAAAAAAGCCAGTAACACGCTCTGTTTGGAAACACAAACAAAAAGGCAAAAAAGAAAAAAAAACTAGAAAAAAAAAGAAGAAGTGACGTTCTTTTTGCCTTCAACGGAAAATACCCAGCCCTTGTGAGTGCACACTACTGTAATAACAATGCTAAATGCTATTTTCTCTTCGGTTACACAAACACAGGTTCTGATCCAGTATAGGCGCACAGTAAGTGCAGCACTATTATATATATATATATATATATATATATATATATATATATAATTGAAATAATAACAATAATAAAATAGATATATATAAAAAAACTGATTGCTGCTTTCGATATATGAAGATGGCACAACCAGTATATATATATATATATATATATATATATATATTTCACTCCTGTTAACAGTCGAGACACTTTACAGTAGAAAAAGTAGATGTGAACAATAGTTACGCATGAAATGATAATAAAAGTAAAAAACAAACAAACAAACAAACAAAAAAAGACAACAACTCCACACACTCACACAATCTCTATATAAAAAAAAACAAATATAGCGGCCAAAAAAAAAGGGAAAATTTTTTGTCAAAGAAGTGTGTAGTGTTGTTACAATTTTTATTATTTTTTTATTTTTACTTCTGTTTTATTCTCCTCTCGTTCTTTCTGATTCCTTTTAAGTTATAATGTACCAAAAAAAAAAAATGCAACAAAAAGAATAACAAGAAGAAATCAGGTTGATATGGGGAATAACTCAAACAGATAGACAGATATATATTTTTAAAAATAGTATGCTCCTTCTTAATACAAAAATGTATAGATGTTCCTCACAAGGGATCCAAAAAAAAAAAGCGGAATGCAATGTATATAGTAGAACTACTACAAAAAAATAGTGGTGAATATAGTAGCAAAAAATAATAAAGAGAGAGAAAAAAAGCAAGATAGGATAAATAAGGAAAGAGAAATAATATACTAGAATAAAATGAAAAAAGAAAAGGAACACTTCGGCTCCCACTTTTATATATACAAAAATGTAAAAAAAAAAATGCTTTGTGCTTCAGTTGTAAGAGGGCAAAGACTCAATAAAGAAAGAAGTAAAGAAAAAAAAAAGCAATAATAAGGGAGAGGCAAAAGGCAAAAGATAGACAAGACAGATAGAAGAAAGAAGAAGGACTACTTGCAGATTATAGGCATCGAAGGCAGGAATAACATGAGTCAACCATTTTTTTATCGTTGCGTGTTTTTGTTTTGTTAGAGATACATATGAACACTATAGAAACCACTAGGGAAGAAACCCACAACTTTTTTTTCGCGTAAAGTAAGAACAAACTCAGTTAGAGCTTATATATGTATACATATAACCGAATTCCTTAACTGTTTCAACAAAAAATATATAATATTCATAATTATATGTGGTGGTGTGGTGGGGGAGAGACAAAACAAAAACACTTTGTCATTCCCCTTCCCCTCTCCTTTTCTTTCTGATACTTAATGCATCAAGATTAACTTTGGCCACGAGGTGCGGGTGCTCGCGTGTGAGAAGAAGAAGAAAATATATAAGATACATAAAGTAGTCGAGAGGTGAACATAAGCAAATAAAAAGCAACAAAAAGAAAACTCATTCGAATTTGTAAGCATAATGCATAAGAAGAGGGCAAGGTGTGCTTGTATTTTTTTTACCTCCTGAAAAAAAAAATATATCTTTTTTCCTCAAAACGCACATATATATATGCACTATATACATAAACTAGTTTACAATATATAATAGCAACGTAGACAAATGATAATAATGATACCGATATCAATATTAAAAATAAATCAGTGGTGAATGCAAAGAACGAAAGACGAAAAGAAAAAGCAAAAAAAAAACAAGTGCAGTTTTGGTAATCAAATACATACATAAGAAAAAAAAGTAAAAAAAAAAAGATATATTAATGTCTTTTGCACACATTGATGATAGTAAGTAATGATTTTCCTTTTCCCCCCTCTAGCGGCTTTTTTTTTCCGTACTCTCTTTCTCTTTCTCTCTCTCCCTACCAACGTAAATATTAACTTTCTTCTATACTTATTTTCATCGTTGTGTGTGTGTGTGTGTGCTTTTTTTTTTCTTTCTTTCCCTTGCACGTGTTGTTCAACATACATTGATAGCAAAAAAAAAAACCCACGTCCTCTGCTCCCCCCTTTCTTCTCTTTCTCTCTCTCTACACAACATATACGCCGCTTTATATACGCTTTTATGAATATAAAGACGCATCAAGAGATACTCAAGAGAACCACACAAACAATTACGTTGAAAAAAAAAAAGACATGATAAAGGCGGGAGGAAGGAGAGGGGGGGGGGGGTCATTGGAAGTAAAGTGGTGGTGGTAGTGATGGAGGGAAAAGGTAAACAGCAATAGAAAAACGAAAAAAAAACACATACACGTCTTTCCTTTTTTCCCCTTCCTCCCCCTTTTTTTCAAGTCCATGAATGCGTTGAATGCTACCTCTAATACTCTATTGCTTGATCTTATGCGTTGTTGGTGTTCTTATATATATATATCACTTCAAGGGATTAGCACTCGAGTTAATGCGGACCACCGTCGGCTTGCGCGATGACGAACGCGCGTACGAGCTCAGAGACACCATCTCTCCCTCATTCCCATCGCTACCATTTCCCTCCTCATCGTAGCCACCGTCTGCGGACCCAGAGCCGCTTGAGCCGTGAGCTTCAATCTCTTTTCTCCTTCTAGACTGCTGAGACTCCCTAAAATGGCATCGAATGACAATGAAAAAGATGAGCACAATCGCCAAGAAAGCAACAAATATTATGATAAAGCCCACCCACCAGTACTTGGTAAAGAAAGGCTCCTTGTACACGTAGTATTGACGCACATATGGAGTAGGTACGGGACTAGGATCCGCGTGTGCGGCGAGAACGAAGGCCGTGTAAGCCAGAAGCGAGAGCAGAGCAGCAGCTCTTGTGCAACGTGGATGAGCCATAAAAAAAAACAACAATAACAACAACGGCACCCTGCCCCTCCAGAAAAAAAAAGGAAGATCGGGAGAAGCAAGAAAGATAAAAGCAAAAAACAGAAGCGTGTAAAGAGACAGTAGCAAGCGTTCTTTTTTTTTTTTCTAAATTATCTTCACAGGGTAAACACACGTAAAAGAGAAATAAATAGTGATAATGAATTTTTTTTTTTTTTTGAAGTTGATGACTTTAGGGAGCGCTTCTCTAAAAAAGTAAAAGAAAAAAAATAGTTAAAGGAGTGATGGCGACTCAATGTTTATCTTATATGAAAGATAGAAAGAGACACCTGTAAAGCCAGTTGTTATTTTTCCTCCCTTTTTACATACAAATCTTTTTTGTCTATTTATTTATCGACGCAGCTGAATGCGTAAGTGTGTGTAGGCGCTTTAAAAAAAAAAAAACTTAAATATCTCTGTATTGGAGATGCGCCACTGTCACAAGCACTAAGGCTGAACGCTAACAAGTATATATATATATACTTGTGCGTTCAAAAAAAGAAAAAAAATGAGAAGTTAAAAATAACGCGGGCTGCTTTTCAGTGAGATACGTGTGCGTGTGTGTGTGTGTACTAGTAGTAGTAGTAGTAGTAGTAGTAGTATATGCGTAGTATCTGCTAACCTTGAGAGTTGACGCAATAAAAAACCTCACTATTTTCCTTTTCACCAATGTCGAATTCTTGTTGCTGTTCTTCTTTCACACACACACATATATATAACAAAAGCAAAGAAACAAAGAAAAAAAGATATGAAAGGAAAAAAAAAGAAATAATACAATAGAAAGTTAAACTTATAGCTTCAGTACGACCCCCATAAGTGTGTGAGAACAGCATACCAGACAAGCAGCAAACAAACAACAACACCAAAACAGTTTCATGGGCATATCTTCCGGCTCGCAATCTGTCTAATCCGTCTTGACTTCCAATTTATAGAAACGCTACATATATATTGCTCTTTTGTTTTCTACATACCGAATGATAATTCACTTTTTCGTTTGTTTAAACCTTTTTTTTACATCGCAATAACCAAATAATGTACTATAGCAACTTACCTGCTCAGCGTAAGAATACACTATTTTTCTCCTCCTTCAAGCCAAGAACCACACACACACACACACACATACACACGCGCGCACGCAGACAAATACACGTGCTAGACCTACATAGACCGCTATCAATATATTAATAACTATTCAGTGTTTAAAGTACAAGTGCTCATGCTACAACGATTGCACTCCCTGCCTTTCACCCTGTTATATCCCTCTCTCTCCGTGTGTATGATCTTTCACTCGCTTTATTTCTTAACTTATCATTTTTCTTCACTCTTCTTTCCATCTTTCATTTTTTTTTTTTTGACGAAACGTTTCCGCATGCCCTGAGCCCTCACATTTGTACATATATGCACGTATCTGTGTATATATATATATACACATATACATTCTGCTCGACTGCTAGGCAACCAACAGATTGTGTGTGAGAGAGAGAGAAAAAAAAAAGATACAGTGGAGAGAAAGGAGAAGGGAGAAAAAAAAGATACTTACAGCTAACAATTACAGTAAATCACTCGCGGATAAAAATAAATAAATAAATAAATAAATAGATAAATAAATAAATGAAAGGTACATAATTGTGTGAGCGTATATATATATTTATATTTATATAACATCAACACTACACATTTATTCATTTATTAGACGCGCATAGAGATATAAATAGATATCCACAGCGTTTTTTTTCCTTCCTTTTTTTTTTGTTTTTTTACACGCAAAAATAAGTAAGATATGTAAACGTTTTGATAACCTCTGCCGCAGTTTTTTTTTTTTTTTCTGCAGCCCTCGCCTCTTCGGCCTCTTTCCTTTTTGATAGACAATACACTTCGCGCATTGCCCAAAAAAAAATAATAATAATTATAATAATAAAAGATAGCAATAAATAGAGAGAAGTGGGGGTGGGTGGGACACCAAAGTAGACGTATTTCCTCTCATCAAAATCCCCAATTCACACACACACACACACACACATACGCGTTCTTCGTTTTCAAATTCGTTCTTTTCCGTCTCATTCTTTCTATCAAGAAACAATAATAATAATAATACTAATAAAATATATTAGTAATAATAATAATTATTATCAACATATATTATGCACAACAACAACAATTAGAAAAATGCACAGAACAACCAGAAAAAAATAAAGAAAAAAAAATAAAGGGATAGATCGGCACTTCTATATATATATATATATAGAGAGAGAGAGAGAGAAAACCAACTTAAGGCATGCCGCGTGCATATATACATATGCACGCGCTCGCCTGCTCATACACACACCACTATCGCGTATCATACATATATATATGTTTATCTACTCCCTTCATTCTTCTTCATAAACTAGTTGTTTTGAGTGATGCGTGCATCAGCATCAGCAGTAACAGCAGTAGCAGCAGCAAACACCGTCATCTCAATCAAGAAGGGCCGACTCTCGTTGATGTAGTTATTGTTGAACTCGCTAATGTTTTCCGTAGTAGACCAGTTAAACAAATTGCTCATTACTCCCGTCGTGTGCGCAATGGCGTCACCGCTCTTGCTAAGATGCTGATGCTGATGACTGCTACTTCGGGGCGGCACTGGCGATGATGACGACGATGATCCTTTAACCGGTGGATGCATTTCTCTCAAATTAAGTGCAAGATCTTTGTCATGGTGGTGATTTCTATCGTTGTTGCCATGGCTGTCGCTGCGGCTGTGCCCCTTGCTACACATCCAGGCGGCTTCCCTCTCAGACCCCACCTCCGCCGCCACAGTCGTTGCTGCTGCTGCTGCTGCGAACTGGGGACACGCCTTGTGTGCTGCCGCGCCTAGCGCGCAGCAACTGCTGCTCTTACTAGTGCTGCTGGCGGTACTACCGCGAAGTGCTCGTACTCCAGATACTGTCCTGACAAGACACCCAGATGATGTTTCTTGTGGAATCCTCTCGACATATTCATCCTCACCCTCACCATAAATCTCCTTTCCTGCCCCGCAGCTGTCAGCTGTCTCGCTGCCGCCAACTTCTATCGTGCCAGATGTCGTCGGCGTCATAGCTGCGGCGAAGGTATCGCCGCTCTCGCGGTCGTCTTTGATGCTCCTCACCATGCAACTTGCGGTGAGATTGGCCAGGAACTGAGCAACCGCTGGAGATGGGGTGTCTGCATGAGCCATGACCGGCGCCATCGATGTCGCGGTTGGGCTCTCAGCATCCACATGATTGCTCATGTCTAAAATCCAATCGTAGTGTATCTCGCGCACCTCGTCATCATCGTCGACATATTCCTCTTCTCCACCATCTCCATGATAGAAGGGGGTATCGAAGCAGGCCGCACCATCGTCGACGTCGCTATTGACGTGGTTGTGCAAAGAGCAAGTCCAAACACCTTCTTGGTGTAGTAGTCGTAGTTGCTGCTGCTGCTGCTTCTCTACGGCTGCCGCATTGCTACTACGAGACAAAAGTTGTGAGTTTGCATCGACGCTATACCTGTTGCTGTTGTTGTTGTTGTTGTTGTGGTTGTTGCTATATTGCTGTACCTGATTTTGATAATTAGGGTTATGGCCTTGGGAGCTATCTCTGCACATGGCGGTTGCGCTGATCGTCTTCGTCGTTTCTGCAGCACTGGAGAGAATCAATGTTTGAGTAAAAGGTGTGGCACTCACAGAGTTACTACAACTTGTGCAGTTTGCAGAGCGTTCGCATTCCGCTCCATCTTTTTGATCCATGTCGTAGTGATGGTGGCGCATGCACCACCAAGCGGTATTGTCATCTCTACCGCTGGTGGATGCGCAGGAGCAGCCAAGAGAACCGCTATAAACACACTCCGCCTTTGCCCTTCCAGTGGTGTGGAGGACATTATAAAGGCGATCGTTGCACACATCCACTGCGTCTAAGCTCTGCAGCAGACAATGTGGAGCGGATCGCTGTTCGTCACTTGACGAATGGAAAGAGCTCACCTTTACGTCCTGGTTACTGAGGCGTAGCGCTGCTTCTGTGAATACCTGTCGTTGACGACGGTACTGCAGTTCTCTTCTACGCTCAAGTGCAACAGTAGCAGCGACACCAATAGCGAAGATGGTCATGACAAAAACATAACCTCCTGCAATCATGATCGCCAGATTTTTCACCGACCATTCGATTAAAGAAATTATATAAGTGAAGACATGAGAGAATGTAATGATGTCTAATTTCATACTCATTTCTTCCTCTCTTCTCTTGAATGCACCACACCTTAGATTTTTTTCTGCTTTTTTTGTCTCTTATTTTCTATCCGTTTATCAATTTCCCAACAGTTTTGTTGCCTTTTCTCCTGAAGAGAGAAGATGCGAAAAGGATTTAAAAAAAAAACCCAGAGAAACAATCACAAAAAGGACGCGGGTTTTCTTCTTGAAAAAAAAAAAATGCACGTACTCACGCACGTATATAAAGCAAAAATTTTTCAAAAAGAAAAAAAAAGAAAGTATAAATCTATGAATCTTACACTATCGAATATACACAACGAGATCACCAGCTGAGCCTATTGTATCCCCCCCCTTTTTTGGCCTTTTTTCAAAAGAATACTAATGGTTACCTCAGCAAGTGATCGGGAGGAGAAGACTGAGAGACACAATACACACACACACACACGCACGAAAAAAAAAAGAAAAGAATAACTTTCAAATACGTATTCAGTTTTTTCAAAAGTTGTATCACCCTTCACGCTAAAAGGTAATTTTTCTTTAATATATATATATTCTGAATAAAAAAGCCCCCGACAAGGATTAAGAATAATACTTCGTACTATGTAAGCGCCCTTTTATAAGACCTTTGTCCTTCTGTGTGCCACTTCTTCTTCTTTTTTTTTTTCCCCTTTGCTTGAATCGTTGATATTCAAAAAAATAATAATAAAGAAATAAGTAATAAAACAAGAAAAGAAATAATAAAAGTGAAAAAGAGAGAGAGAGAGAGAGACAGCTTCCTTGGGAGATGCGGTATTTGTTCTATATATATATATATATATGTTTCCCCTGAAGAAGCGTCTATCTATATCCTCCTTCTTTCTCAATTCTTACCTGTAAGACGACGGCTTTCAGAAAGAAAAAAAAAAACAAGCAAGCAAGCAAGCAAACAAACAAACAGCTCTGTGGCAAAAATGAGAAGAGGAAACAGCGAAAAACAACAACAACGTGCGTGCCTCCTTCCACAATAAAAATATATATATATCAGCAATTGCTCAATATAGCAAAAAGCAAAAGCAACAACGAGAGGACGGGGGAGAGGAAATGAAAAAAAAAATGAAAAGAAAAGTTTTTTTTTTCCAGCACAGAAGAGAGAAAAACAATTAAAAAAGGAAGAGTATCTGAATCACACTCGCGGTTTCGTACGAAAAATAAAAATAAAATAAAAAAAATGAAAAAATAAAATAAAATTAGAATACCAACAATACTACAAAGAAGCGAGAGAGAGGGGGAAAAAACCCAATCTCAATGTAAGAGATCAAAGAGAAAAAAAAATGGATAAATAGGCGTATCCAAAGACAGCACCTATATAATTAATATGATAAGGCCACAACACACACACACACACACACACACACACACACACACACGCACTCACGAATATACGTGCAGCAGCACAATCACCCGCAGATATAGCTAACGGGAGGAAAAAATAACAACACACGTGCTACACACGACAATCGCAGTTATGTATCAAGCAGCCTGGTATTTTTTTTTCTCTTTTTACCCCTCAAAAAGATAATAAAAAACGTGTCGGCTCACGCAAGTATATTTATGTATGTAAATTGTATTTGAAATGTTATGTATGTATAGGTTTCTCTTTACACAATAGTAAGTTTTTTTTTTCTTGTGACACTCTTTTTTTTCCTGCTTCTTGTTTATTTTCTTTATATACCTTCTCAATCTATTTGCACAGATAAGACAGTAACAATATATATATAAGAAGAGGTAGAAATTCCCAGCAGCAAAAATCAGAGCCAAAAGATAAAAAAAAAAACGTGATGTTGGCGGGTTATCAACTAAAGACAGATACACAAAAGCGCTTCTTTTCTTTCTTTATTTGGATAATATCTAATCTTTCGTAAAAAAAGAAAAAATGACCTTTCGCCAGAAAAAAAAAATGAAGAGAGAAGAAAGTATAGTAGTGCTTACAGGAAGAGAGAAGGGAGAAAGAAACAACAACAAAAAAAAACTAATTGAAAAAAAACAACAACTATTAGTGAATGTGCAATATTGTTATGTAATTAAAGGCAAATAGTAAAGAGAGAAAAAAAAAAGAAAAATAACATAAAATACAAGAAGGAAGCACATATGAGTAATGGCGATGAAGCACACACACGTGCATGACTACTATTGTCGTCGAAAATCATAAAGATTTTTTTCTTTTTTTGCCGTGATGACATATTGTTTGTTGATATATATATATATATATTTGTATTAAATATCTTTTTATTCTAGTCGAGATATAGTACTCTCAGAAATGTGCACATGCCTTTTTTTTTATGTGTGTGTAATGAGGAGTTATTTTTTTTTTTAAAAAAGAGGGTGCGGTGGAAAAAGTGAATGAACACGTGCACCACATTTTTTTTTTTTTTTAATAAAGAAAAAAGGAAGTCACATAATTTTGTTTGAAAGCTAACAACAACAACAACAACAGAAATATATTCACACAAACAAACAAAAAATGGGAAGAATAAAACGAGAAGCAAATACGCATTGCGCGCACACACATAAAAATAATAATACACATTGTATGAAAGCACCGATATGGATGTATGTGTCATCATGAGCAATGCACAGCAGGGCTTTTTCTTATGCAACCTTTCGCAGAGAGAGAGAGACACACACACACACAAGAGAACGCAAACTCGCACTTGCTCACAATAAAACATCATCATCATCAATTTTGATAACAATTGCACATAGAAAAAAAGAAAGAGAGAAAGAAAGAAAGAAAGAAAACAAAATAACAACAACATCTACCATAACGACCACAATAAAAATCCAAATAGGGGTAAACAAAATTAAGAGCCTCACATATGTATTAGTAAAGATAAAAAAAAAACCAGATTTGTAAAGTAGAAATACGCAATAGCGCAAAGGCAAAAATGCATAATAAAGGGGGGGGGGAAGAACACAAGAATGTATGCACACAAACGTTCATATATGTGTATGATTTTGTTATCGCCTTTTTGTTGTTGTTGTTGTTGTTTAAACCCAAAGAATGGAGATACATATAGAAAGAGAGAGAGAGAGTGTGTGTGTGTGTGGGTGATAAACAAGAAAACATAAAGGATTTATAGCAAAGCCCACAGTAAATCCTCATACCTGCTGCACTCTAATGTTTATATATGAGCTCATATCGGGGGCATCACACACACACACATATATATATATATAAGGCAGAAACTCCCACCCTCTTTCCCTTTCGTTTTACTCAAAACAACATTCCTCACCCATGGGCTCCTGCTCTCCTCAGAGACAAGCAGATACAAATAGAAACACAAATAAGAGGGGAGGAGGAGGAGGGGAGGGAGGGGACCATTTCTAAGAAAAATGCCTTGCGTAAGCTATTCATTATATATTATTATTATTATTAATACCTTTTTTTAAAAATTGCGTGCAGTGAAATCTTTCCCTTTTTTTTTACACGAGTTTATATATATATATATATATATATATATATAAACATATTCGGCAGTTGCAACAATGCACATGTAATCTTTAACGGTGATATAACGGATTCGATCCGTATGCCTTCCGTGCCTGTGCGGAATTTATATGGTTCCGCCTCTGCAAGGAGACAGCTGAGCTTCCGTCGTCAAATACAGCACCACGACCACCTGTGCTGACTGCTGCATCGAGGTCGCTATCCTCACCCCCATCTCTCATCTCTCGTGCTGGCGCCTCACGACTGGCTGTAGCAGTGGTGGTGATGGTGGGTGCATAGTATCTACTCGAACTCGCATCAAAGGACTCTACGCACTCGCTATTATTGCCAATCACCACCAGCTCCGTGCTGTACCTGTCATTCTCGTCTTCATCCTTCTCATCCTCATCGCGTCCGCTGTCACTGTCGCTAACACTGCGGCCCAAGTATTCATCTAGATCGAAATATCCATTCGTTACATATGCATCCTCTACGACCTTCTTCGCCTTGCGTTGCTCGCCTTGCTTGAAGTGAACACAAATACCGATACAAAGAACGACATAGAGGGCGATGATGCCCACCACCATGATGATGATTGCAACGTACCAACAGCGGGCGAAAAAGGCGGGTTTAGGTAAGGCGTACACGGTGCGCATGTAAAAGATAGTCCCGGGAGGATAGAGAGACTTGTCAGAGCTCGAATCATCATCATCATCATCGTCCTGGCTGCCGCTTTCCGTGGTGGTCACGCCACGATGCACAGAAGACGAATGCTGCTGCCGTTGCTGCTGCTGCCAACGTGAGTTTGCATGAGCGTCTTGACGAGCAAATAGTGATTGTATGTCGGCTACTGACACGCGTGGATGCCCTCCCAAGACGGCGACGGCGGAGAAGGAGGCTGAATCCTCGGTGCTTGCAGCTGTGACGGTAAAGGAACTGAGCACAGTAAAGAGCAGCAGAGCTAACGTATAAGGATGCACCTCGCGTGAAGGTGCCGTTGCTGTGCCCTCGCGTATGCTCGGTGAGAACAAGGAAGTAGAGACCATTTTTTCTGTTTTGTGGTGAGACGTGTGCGTATGAGAGAGAGAGAGAGCACACACAGAAAGAAAAATAAAAAAAATAAAAAAATGATGAAGAACAATAAGAAAGTACCTTTTCTCTCTCCCTTTTTCGTATGGCTGCTCTTCTTTCTTTCCTTACAGTGTAGCACCTCAACTTTGTATGAAGTGAGTAATAAAAATAATGAAAAAGAAAATATATGTATTTTAAAATAATCGCAAAATCACGTGAAAGCAAAAAAAAAAATTTAAAATAAAAAACAAAAAAAAAAGAAGGAAAGAAGAAGAGAGATTATACTCAGTCATTCATGCTTGAGGCAACTAACGTCTCTGCTTGCTTCCTTCGACAGAGTGCATTTCATCTACACATCTTTGTGACTGCATGCACAAATACACACACACACACCTGTACGCTCCGCCAACATATGTACGCGCGCGTTGGTGGTCCTTCACGCCAGAAAAAACTTTATGCATTCTTTTTCTTGTTGTTTTGTTGTTGTTGTTGATCTTTGATTTGAATCATTTAATTGACCCTTTGTCATCATTCCCAAACGTTCACCTCACTTCCCTCCTCCTTCTGGTGCCCCCCACAAACTATCGCATAAAAACTCTCCACACACCACCACCACCATCATGCATGTACGCAACGCAAATGCACACACACACACACGCACACACACACACACACACACACACACACAACAACTTCGTTTAGAAACCAAGACCCAGCAGCCAGTGATGCAGCACCGCTCTCCCGTCACGGTTCACGTTATAAACGTACACGGAGTGGCTACGTACAAATATCTTCTTAGTGGGAAAAATTTTCATTAACTCCTCCTCAAAGGAAAAGATGTTGCCATCAATGTTTTGAATCCTCATGTAAAAGTGTGGCATGAGCCGCTTTGCATCCATTGAGTGAATCTTGCCAGGCAGCTGCCCATTGCTAGTGCGGTGAACGAAAAAAGGGATGGTGTCGAGCGGGTCTGCAGGACCGAGCGGAGGGGCATAACCCACAGAGGAGTCTCGCCCCGCTACTCCATAGTACTTCCGCATGCCCCCCTGCGCATCTTCCTCGTTGCTACCACCGGCGCTACTGCTGCTGCCTTCAGAAAAGGCATAAATACCGTCTGGAAGCCCCGCTGCAGCACCAGCCCTCGCAACACCACCATCACTTGCATGCAAGTGTCGTTGAAGTTTGTCAAAATCGTGCAACGCGTAGCGTAGGGGGAGCTTCAGCAGCTCATCGTACACATCCGCGCGTAGCTGACGTGACCACTTTGAAATGGTTGGCTTCGTGGTAGGCAGTCGAGCCACCAGCTGACGCGCCTCTGGCTGTGCAAACTGCGTGGCGTGTGCGATAGCCGTCGGGTTGAAGTGAGCTGCAGTCCTGCGGTTCTGTGTGCCTTCTGGGATGACATTCACAAACTGGCCGGAAGGAGAACGGAGGTCGAGGCCGAGAGCAGGCGTGCTGGCCACGCCACCGAGCCACACACGGAGCAGTGTGCACTGACAAAGCATTGTAAAACCTTCCCAAACTTGATTTGACTATATAAGCAAACGGGGAAATATGTGGGGCACTTTTATAATGCAATTCTTTGTTTTTACCTCACCTCCACTAACTAGATTGACAATAATAATAAAAAAAACTCGCGGCCACTCTCGCCACTTCAAATTGTTTGTTTCCTCCTTTTTAAAATGGTGGGATAAAGGTACAAACAATAACTTAGATGCAATTTTTTTCTGATGGTGTGTCTGCTACAATGACAAAAAGAGTTTTTAAAAAAAGGTTAAAGTGATGCCCTTCCCCCTGGATAACTTCAAGTTTTCCCTCTGTATGTGCAGACTCTCTCCTTTTTAATATTTCTTCTTCCTTTGATGGAGAAAAGAAACCCCCCAACTCCTACAAGAACGAGTGAGATAGAGAGATAGAGATATGAAGAGGTAGCGACACCTATGAAGAAGAAAAAAAAAAGGAGCGAGGAAATAAAATAATAACAAAAATAATAACAAAAATAATAAGTACACTTGATCACATACTACATCAACGCTATATATATATATAGACCGATGTAGGCCTCCGCGCTAGCACTACTATACCGTCTCTTCTCTCTCTCTCTTGTTTCATTCGCTTAATATATAAAAAGCGGTGGTTATACAGGAGAAAGAAAGAAAGAGAGAGAGAGAGAGACGGTTTCCATCAGCAAGAACAAAAAAAAAAAGAAAACTAAAATAGTTTTCCACCTTCTTGCAGAAATCCCATTTTTTTTGTGTGTTTCGTGTTACAAGTTAAGAACTCCCTCTTAAAATAAAAGTAATTATAATAATAGTCGTCATCCAATGATATATACGCGTCACGGTCATGCTCTTGTGTACCCAATAAAAGGGTGAAGGGAAGAAGAACTAATAGAGAAGTAAAACACCAACAAAACAGCCACAAGCATCATCACCATATAAACACAGCTCACAGTACCATGAAGCAACACTGCATATATATATATTCACGTGACATATATATACGCCCCATATTCATGGAGGAGGAGGGGGGGGGGGGGAGTGAGGATAACTTTGTGATTCATGCTAGTAAAAAAAAAAAAAGATGAAATGAGCACATCATTATTCATAACATAATCACAATCGTGCTTTCTTGGCTTTGTGTTAATGCATGGATTGATGCTTCATTCTTTTTTTTTTTTGTGTGTGTGTTGCTCTAGCCTGCCTGTATTCAGCTGTATACATGTGGTACACACACACACACGCAGGCAGACGCAGATGGCTTTTTGTTCTCTTTAAAAATCTCTCCTTTCTTAACCGTTTGCTACTAACTGTCATGCACCTCCTTCTCTTCCTCTCTGAAATCCTTCCTACTCATCTCCTGTACGTACGACTTCCTTCTTTCATTCCTCTTGAGGAGGGAGGGAGGGAGGGGGGAGTTCACTTGCATATCCACACATATACACGTGGAGAGAGAGAGACACACACACACATGGGGCTTTAGAAGAAAAGATGTTTGATTTTTGATTTTTTCTTCTCTTATTCTTAAGTACAATCATATTGCTCCAAAAAGAAGAAAGAAATAATAAGAAAGAAACGAGAAAGCAAAATGTTAATATTTGGAATAGGAAATAATAAAACGGAGGGGGGGGGGGGAAATGAAAGAAGTGGCAAATAACAAAAAAAAAGAAGAGAACTTCTCATAAATATGTTATTGAATGGTGCTCCTCCCCGCACTCACTAACTATATTCTTCTTCTCCTTTCTGCCCCCCCCCTTCTCTTCTTTTCTCATAATTCTTCCCCCACAGTGCATCACAGTAAATTTTATAATGAGAGTGAAGCGCCAAAAATATTCCCCTTCTGTAAAAAAAAGAAAAAAAAACATATTTTCTTTTTTTTTTTTCAACATTCTTTCCTTCTACTTCTACTTCTTCTTTGTTCATATGTCTTTTTTTTTTTTTTCTTCTTCGCTTTTTTTTTTTAAAAAAAAAAAAAAAAATTTCTTTGCGTTCTTCTCCCGCCTTACAAAGTCATTGCAGCGCGCTGGCGAGAGCGCTTCTCGATCTGCGCGCTGAAGGTGGCAGTACCCGCGGCCGTCACAGTACGTGTGGCAGTGCAGATGTTGCATCGCAGCTCCGTGCGACGACCATCCTTCGTGAGCGTCGTGTCGATGCGATGGCATGCGTTGCACTTGACGTACTCGTCAAGGTACTTGATTATCACGCGATCAAAGTCGGTCGCCTTGCGGATCTCGTATTTGAGAATAAGGGCGTTGTTGCTATCAAGATTGCCGCGAATGGAAAGTTCCTTCTCAATAAAGTCCTTGACATCCTCGATAGGGCGGTTGAAGCACTGGCAGATGCGGCCAAAGTTGGAGATAACAGTCCTCTTCTTGCCCAGCTTCTCGAGAACAGGGCCAGGCAGCTGGTTGCGCTCCGTGAGCGCGCTGCCCTCGTTGTTTCGGTTGAGCGCTTCAAAGATACAAGAGAGCATCTCGCTGTACATGTACCCAGTCTCCGAGCAGCTAGCAGCGCCAGAGGGAGAAGAGCCCATTGCTGCCGCCGCTGCCGTACCTTCAGCAACAGGGCTGCTGGCGCCAGAGGCGGCGGCGTTCTGCCAGTCAAGGAAGCGCTCGGGCCTCTGCAGGAGCTGCTGTTGCTGACGCATCAACTGTTGCTGGAACTCGTGCTCGCGCTGCTGCATCTTCTCCTGCACTTGCTCCCTGGAGACTTTCGTGAGAAGATCAAGCAGACCTGCGTAGGTGAGGGTGCCGTAGTTGATGCCGAAGATGTCAACGCTAGCGCCGCCAGCGGTCGCACCGGCAGCGGAACCGTTAGCTTGAGCAGCGGAGCCCGCCGAAGGATCCACGTGAGTAGCGGCGCTCGCGGGAGCGGTCGGGGCAGCGGCAGAGGGAGCTTTGGCGGCAGAGGGAGCCTTCGCCTTGGGTGCCTTGCGGGATTCTACCTTCTTGACCTCCACAGGGGCGTCGTCCTCGTCTTCGTCGCTGTCGCGGCGCTTACGGCGCTCCTCTCTCTTGGGGATTGCGTCAGACATGATGAATAAGTAACAGCAAAAAAAAAAGTAATACTGCGTGAACTTATGAATTCTATATATATCTATATTCTTAGATTTCAATATTGATAATCAGAAAACAACACAAAGAAAAAAAAATGGAGGGATTTTTAAATGTATAATAATAATGAAGGAAACATGTAAGTCAGCAAGTAAGCAGATCAACAAGCAGTAAAGCAATGAATGCTTTATTTCCTCGCTCAAAGAGATAGGAGGAACATTTAAACTCCATCACACATGCAACACTGACTATTTGCAATGGCATGCGACACAACAACACCAACACAAATAGCGCATAAAAAAAATTATGAGAGAGATTCGATTCTAAAGGTTGCATACAACATACACACACACACACTCTCTTCACTTTCCTTCTGTCTTTCCCCTTTTTTTCATTTTGTCAGCAACAAACAATTGTTTTATGAAGGTTATAAAAAGAAAAGAAAAAAATGAATAAACATGCACGCCATTTTTTTTTTATATATAAAAAGGACTTATAGGAGAAAGAAAATCTCTTCTTATTTTGCTGGTTTTTGCTCTTATTTTCTTTTGTTCTACGTACTTACTTAATATATTTGCTAAATAATACAAATTTATTGGTGGGGGGAGAGGGAGGGGAGGTGTGCGTGTGTGTGTGAGTAAAGCAAAAAAAAAAAAAAATAACAGCAATAAAGGAATCACAACAAACAAATAGGACGTCTCCCACTTCTTCAATGATCATACAACCCCCCTAAAAAAAAAAAAAAGGAATACCAATTGCAAACAAAAGCTAATATCGATGACGGCTGTTATCATTACACTTTTTTTTATATATATTATACCCACAAATACTCAAAAAAAAAAAAGCCATCGTCACATTAAACATAAGAACAAAGAAAAAGAAAGTCTGCATCTAACGAAACACTGCATCCTTCCCTCCCTTTTCAGTACGTGCACACACACACACACACACACACACACATACATACACAAACATATACACAAACACGCATGGACCACCGTATTGGGCACGATATAGTACCTCTTCTTTGTTCCTCCCTCTTCTTCTATCCCTCCTCTCTTTCTCTAATTTCCTTCTTGATTGTATTTTTCTTTTTCTTTTGAAAAAAGATATGTACTTGGCAAAAAAAAAGAGTGTAAAAGAATGATTCAGTAGCAAACTGTTTTTTTTTTTGATGCTTACACACCTTTTTTTTTTTTCTAAGAGAGAGAGAAGCAAGATGAGCTAAAACGCGAACAATACAGTGAACAAAAACAGTAATAATGATAATAATAATAATAAAAAAAACAAATCAGTAGCAGCGACTCAAACGTGCATACATCGCTTAAGTAAAGCACACATTGGTTGTACAACAAACTATAGATGAAAGCCTTTCGGGTTTTTTTTTCTTCTTCTAAAATTCAAAATACTGTTTTTTTTTTGCTGTACGTTTGTGGTGGTCCTTCTCTCTCTCTCTTGTGTGTGTGTGTGTGTGTGAACGATAGTATAAAGTGATAGTCCTTCTACGTGCAATACAAATTTGCTCTTTGCACTACGCTTCAAAAATATATATAAAAAAATAGAAGATAAGAATAGTAATTATAAAATGCGTTCTCACGGAGGAACGCACTTCGTAACAAACATATATATATATATCCGTTAAAAGAAAGGAAAAAAAAACATAAGCTAATAATAATGGAGGGAATAAACAAACAGAAACCGCGAGAACACAACCAACCATTACTATTCGCTAAAGATATTTACACGATGATGATGATAATGAAAAGTAAACAATCTCTCTCTCTCTCTCTCTCTCTCTCTCTCTCTCTCTCTTTCATACACACACAAACAAACAAACAAACCCCACTTACTTTCCTCTCTCTCTCTCTCTCTTTCTCTCTATTTCTCTCTATTTCTCAAGGGCGATACACGTTTGGATAACCAGGAATGCCCTTTGGACTCAGCACCATCTGCCACAGCTGAAGGTCTCTCGCAAGGAACGCCCCTGCGCTGGTGCTCAGATAATAAAAAAACATTCGAAAAAATACATCCGAGTCTTCCTTTTCCTTCTCCGGAGCAGGTGGATCGCTCTTCATCCAGTACTTCAGGAACCTCTTGCGCCACTCCAGCAGCGTCAGATTATAAAAGTGACCAAAATTGTGAAGGTCCTCCATGACAAACAACTGCTCGATGCTCTTGCCAATATTGGTGAGGGAAGGGAGACAGCCACCGGGGAAGATGTACTTGCAATACCATTGATCTGCGCTTGACATGGTGGTCAGGCTGCCAATGGTGTGAAGCAGCAGGACGGCTTCCGGGTCATCGTCGCGCAGCAGCCTGCGCATATGTTTGAAGAAGGCTGTGTAATTCTTTGGTCCTACGTGCTCGAACATACCCACAGATACAATTCGATCAAATTTCTTGTCAAACTTGGCATCCCGATAATCTTGAAAAAGAATTGTAACGTTTGAGTCTTCCTTCACAAGTTCTGCGGCGCTCTTCCGCTGCTCCTCCGAGATGGTGATCCCAGTCACCTTCACAGCGTAGCGCTCGCTTAAAAACTGTGCGAGTGTACCCCAGCCACAGCCCACATCGAGTACCTCCATCCCTGGTTTCAATCTCAGTTTCTCCGCAATCATGATCAGCTTCTGCTCCTGCGCTTCCTCGAGCGTCGTGATCGGGGTCGGCGCGGCGTGCGGACCGCCGTCGTGCTTGACCCAGTACGCACAGCTGTACTGCATGTACTTTCCCAGCATCTCCTCAAAGAGTCCGTTTCCGATATCGTAGTGCTGCAAGCCCACCTTCTTGCTACGCGTCTTACTCTGAGCATTAAAGAGCCTTGCTTTAAGAATGTTCAAAATGTCCTTGGCGTTATTGGGGAAGTAATATTCGATGCCGCCTTGTAGAATGTGTTGAATGAACGTATCCAGCGCGTAGAAGTCTCTTGTGTCCCACCAGCCTTCCATGTAAGCCTCACCAAGCCCTAGACTGCCTTTCTGAATGACACGGCGGCAGGTCAGTGGATTGTAGATGACGATGTCGTAGGGTTTGTTGCCGTTAATCGTAATTCCAGCCAAGTTCAAGATGTTTTGCGTTAGCGCATAATATTTTTGCTCCTGTGCGTATAACTTCGCGTACTCGGCGTCCTCCATAACGAAGGTGCTCCCGTTTCCGCGAGGTCCACCAAAAGGCAAATCCTTCTGGATAGTTGCAAACGGCTTCCTCTCTGGAGAAGATTGAGGGCCCTTGTTGTGTGCGTCACCAGCGTCCGCATGAGCAGAATTCACACTATGACTATCCCCATACTTATCGCTGTTGGTGGAAGTCGATGTAGAGGTTTGACCATTGCGATGACCGTTGTTGTTGCCCCTGTTGTTAATTTCCGCTTGAATGTTCTTTTCCTTTGCATCGCTGCCGTCGTTCTTGATGCCATTGTTGAGTTTTTGTTGAGCGGAGCCAGGTGTGAAAGGATTTACAGTATCCATATTGGCATGAGCCGCCGCCACTGCCATGTTTTCAGCATTTCCACCGTTCATTGTATTTCTGTTGTTGTGTTTGCTGTGACGTGTAAGTCTAACGATAAAGTAACAACTGATTTTGAGGAAAAAAAAATATGTATATATATATAGAGAGAGTGTGTGTAGAAGCGGGTGCTATCAGTTGAAAAACTATTTTGGATTTGTGAGCAATAATAATAATAGCCGTAGAAAGAAAAATATATGGAAATATATAATGAATGCCTATATATATATGTATTTGACTATTTAGCTTGAGACAGTATATGTGTGCGTGCTTTGACTTGACCAAAAAAAAATCCTGTAGGAAGCGAGAGAGTTGATACGATTGATAATAATAATAATAATAATAATAATAATAATAATAATAATGCAACACCTCGATACTTTATGTCTTTATTTATTTGTTTATTTATTTATTCCTGTGTTTCCCTCTTGATTTACTTTTGTGAACGAAAAGAACAGATAGGTTGTTTGCGTGGTTTAAGTTGTAAAAAGCTAACCAGATTTTCCCGTTGTTTGAATAACTAGGCAAAACTGCATGTATATATGCTGATCATAAACATCTTCGCATAACACGCAAAAGTGGATGAATATAGAGATAAATGAATTGAAAGAGCAAGAACAAAAAGAAAGAAAGGATAATATATATATATATATATATAAATGTTATTCACTACTTAAAAGAAAAAAAAATAGAAATTGAAAGGAAAAACCTCATTGAGAAGTATCTCTTTGTACAGCTAAATACAAATTGTATTCAACATAAAAGCATATATATATATATATATATATATATGTAATGAAATTTTTAAACAACGGCAACAGCAAGGAAAAACGAAAACAAAATCATAATAAAAAAATACATATTTGCCCTTTCAACAACAGCAAAAAAAAAAAAAAGCAACGTGTGCATCTCTTCACAGGCTCTTTTCTATCTATATTGAATTCTTATCTACTTCGGGGAAAAAAAAAAAAAATGATCTCAAAAAGAAAAAAAAGAAAAGAAAAAGAAGGAGCGACAGAGGTGTCAAAAAAAAAAAAAACTTAAAAAAAAAATTGCAATTTATTTAATCACAAAATAAAAAGCATTTTCATCCCTAAAATGATAGCAAAATAAAATTGAAAAAGACACGTACATTTACGAAACAAGCAATTGCGCACACACACACACAAATATATTTTTTTTTGCTGTTGGGATCAAGAAGGAGGCGGGGAGGGGGAGGTGGCGAAGAAGTACCATAAACCAACAGTAATATATCAACAAATACAATGAACATTATACCAATGCACAGACGCTTTTATTCATGTGTACCCTCGATAGCGCGGAATAGTCAGCAGAAACTGCTCTTGTTTATGTATATATATATATATATATATATATAAATCTTTTATAAAAGGTATTTGGATCAAAAAAAAAATCCATTTCTCTCCTTTATTTTCTATCATGCAAAATAAAAAAAGGCAAAGCAAATCAAAGAAAAAGATAGGGTTTACATATTCAAGTTCCTCTTTTTTTGTACTGTTTATGCAATATGTAAATGAAATGAATGAAAAAAAAAAAGATAAAAGATAAAAAGGAAAAGACGAGAATGTGACAACGTATTTAGCGAGGCACTCAAGCACATATGCCACGTCGACATCAAGAGAGAAAATAAGAGGAGAAAACGAAAAATAACCCCCCCCCCCCC
>JASANZ010002037.1:0-37276 GCA_030849805.1 Sergeia podlipaevii | reverse complement strand
ATAGAGTAAAGCCACAACATATATATATATATATATATATATTCCCAGTAAAATAAAGAAAACAAACAAACAAACAAACAAACAAACAAAAAATAGATTTAAAAAAAAACACACACACAGAAAAATCTCCAGAAATACTACAGATAATAGAAAAGTAGTCATCATATTCGCCTTTTTTTTTTTTTCCTTCAACCCCCATACGTCTACCTCTTTCCTTCCCTCCTCCCTTCGCCATCTCGTTGACGTTTGAAAATCAAATAATAATAATAATATTAATAACAAAATATAGAACTCAAGTTCATAGTACAAGTCAAACAAACAAACAACAAAAAAGACTCCTAGTTGATATATATATACGATTCCTACAGAATCAACATCCGCACGCCAGACGCAAGCGGCGAGAAGTGGCAACACAGCGTCCACGCCACCGCTTCCCCCTTCGTGATCGCTGACGTTCCATCCTCCAGCAGGTGTCGAGCCCCTCTCACCGGCTCACCAGACAGCGCCGACATCACTTGCCGCCCATCTCCCGCAGTTGCAGGAACGCAGTGACCCACCACCGCGCAGTCGACCTCGATCGAGCTGGGTGAGTAGGAACCGAGCACGGCCTGCACACGAGCAATAAGCTGCTCAGAAGCGGCATCTCCCTGAGCGAGCTCGCGGGCCTTGGCAAACGCCGGGTTCAGCAACTTGGGAAAGCGGTACACCTTGACACACATGAGTGCTGCAATAGCAAAGGCACAGGAGAGGAACTTGCGGTGCTCTGGAGACATGCTCTGCGCTGTCGTCGCTGACTGACTAGCTGGGTTAAGCTGCGCGAGAGCGCTAGTGCTATTTCCGTTGTTGCTGTTGCTGTTGGCAAAGTTAAGAGGAAGAGAGACGTACGCGGTGACATTGTACGCTTGCTTCAGGTAGAAGGCCGCGTTGACGCCATCGGCGTCTTGTAGGACGACGTTGAGCAGGCTCTCTACAAAACCGGTGATGCTCTGAAGCACCTGCCCTGTTGTCACTGGACCAGCCTGCGCATCTGCAGACAGCGCCATGGCAGCAAGTTGGCACTGTGAAGCCAGTCCATCCGCTGCGTGCCGCTGCTGAATGATATTGGCGTCCAGCTGGACGTCTTGCTGTTGACAGGCCTGACGAATGCTTTCGTAAAAGTTCTTGAGCTTGTCGTTAATGTTGTGGAAGGAGTTCATGTTTTGGCTCGTGAGACTATGCGCAGGGATGGCCTTCAACTGTTTGGCCTGTGCGTGCTGAAACAAGGCAACAAGCGTGGCGTACGAGTCATACAAGTCAGATTGACGCCCGGCACAGATCACCGCGGTGTCCCACTTGTGCTGACGCGCAGACTGGAGCATCGCCATCCGATACGCACTGTCGATGCTAGACTGCTCACGCAATGGCACGGTGTGCACTAGCAAGTGGGCGAGCACGGCATCGCCCGATCGGTGCAGCACACGCACGGCCTCGTCGTTGTGCACGCCGCCGTTGGCAATGTACGCAGCACTGAAAAGCCGTGGGTTGTTGTACTTGGCAAGTTCCGTCGTGGCTCGCGCGAGCTGCATCTCCTGCGCACATGCCGTGACACCATTCGTGTCGATCGTTGTCTGGTGCGGCGGTTCCTGCGGGGCGGCGGCGCCGGTGGCTTCGGCGGAGCGCTGCGGGCACGTCTGACAAACCACCGCGGCGGTGTCAAAGGCAGTGCTGGAGCCACGTGCCAACGCACGCGCCGCGCGCGCGCTCTCCTCCGCCAGAATGTAATACCGCACCGCCGATTGCGTGTCCCCAGAGGCCTCCATCGCTTCTCCGGCACGCAGGCAGACCGCACGCCAGTACTCCCGCGAGAGCAGCGGCGCCATGGCAACGGCGCGGTCCCACTCTTCCGCCTCCAGCAGCAGCGTGATGCATTCCTCTAACTTGCCCACCAGGAGCATTGCATCCGCTGCTTCTATGAGTTTCATCTTGACACAGGCTGGCCCCGCAGCGGCAACTGTCCTTCCCCTCGCTCTTTCTGCTAGGTGTTTGGCGCACGCGGCGCGCGTATCGATCAACTTGCTCAGTGGCAACGCCACCTGCTTGGTGTTGCGCTTGCCATCGGCAGTGAAAGACTGCGGTTCCACCGCGTAGGTGGCGGCGTCGGCGACATCCATGGCACCACAGGGGAATTCGAAAAAGCTGACGATCTTGGACATACGCTCGTGCTGCTTGGTGGCCTCTCGCAGCTGCTTGAGCAGCTTCGCCACCCCAGCCCCGGCGACGACAGACACTGACACACCACTAGAGGCAACCGCCATGAGTGAGGTCGTGTCTGCCACCACGCATTGCTCAAGCGTACCGAGCGCCGCGTCGAGGTAGACCTGCCGCAACAACGACAAGTGCCAGAAGGCAATGGTGCTGTCTTGTGCCACGGAGGCAAACACAAGCGGCCTATCAGGGTGGCTGGCAATGCCGCGCACGTCGGCGTTGTGGCTGCGCACAGAGGTCACCATCACTCCGTTGCGGATGTCCCACACGCGAATGGTCGCATCAGAGGAGCCGGAGAGCGCCAGATACGGGGCTAGACTGCACCATGCGACGCTGCGAACACGATCGGTGTGGCCCTTGAGCAGGCGGGCGGAAACGGAGATGGTGTGGGCATCATTGGAACTTAGGTCCCACACCCGCACGGTGCCATCATGACTGCATGACAGCAAGAAGTGAGGAGCAGTGGGGTTGAAAGCAACGTCACCTACCGAGTCCGTGTGACCAGAGAGAACCAACAGAGGCGAATCGCTATTGGAGGAGACGTTGAAGACGCACACCTTGTGGTCCTGGCAACCCACCGCGATGAGCTTTCCTTTGGTCGACTCGACATCGCAGGAGAGCATCGCGCCATGCGTAGAGTTGTACCGTCGCATCACTTTTCCGTCCTTCGCGAGCAGCGTAAGGCCCGTGCGCGAGGTGGCCACGATCACGTTGGAGTCGCTTGCCGACCAGCAGACGCGATACACCACGTCGCTGCACACAGAGGTGCGCCACAGCTCGTGCTTCGTCGCGCACGAGTACGCCACCACCTCTCCTGTCCCAAGACCCGCTACGAGCTGCTTTCCATTCGGAGACCAGTCCACCGAGTACACCATCACTTGACCCGCATCGATAGTGTACTGCTGCATCATGCAACGCATGTTCCAAACACGAACATAACCATCGACACCGCATGTGGCGACCAGGTCGCGGTCATGCTTAGAGTAGCAACATGCGAGCGTGGCATCAGTGTGACCACCGTCGGTCTCAAACTCAACGCAGCGGCGAGGGACGTTGTAGACGATCACAACACCACTAGTGAGACTCAGCACAATTCTTTCCTTGTCAAGACACGAGATGCACCGGATGCCGCCCGCCTCCGCGGGAACAGGGCAGAAAGCGCTAATGGCTGTGCGTGAGGCTGCCGGGTTCCCCGTCGTCGCATTAGCCGGCGTAGCGGACCACTTCTCAATTTTATTGCTGTCCACGCTGCACGTGAAAAAAGCGCCATGCTCACCAGGAATCCACGCGACGGCACTCACCGCCGCGGGGCTCGCCGAGTCCTTCGTCCTCTTCAGCGTCCACTCATACGACTGCACGACCGCGTTGGCGCTGAAATCGAAAAGCGCGAGAGCGCCCTCCACAGAGCCAACCACGAGAAACTGCAACGCATTGGGGTCGAAGGCAATCGTCGTGATCGGCAGTGCAGCGGAGGAAACCGCTGGAGATTGGGTTTGGCCTATCGCGTTATCCAACTGACTCGCTGACACGCCCAAGGCGGTGGCGGCGACAGCGGTACTTGGGGGAAAAGGCCTCAAGGCGGCGGTGGCGCGTAGTCCAGTGGTAGCACTGAGGTTCAAGAGGCACAGCGTGCCATCCGATGTGCCGCACGCCACGGTGTCCGCTCGAGAGGGAGCCACAGCAATGCATTCCACGCCTTCTACTCCTTCGTTAACTGACGGTGCGTTGGCACCACCAGCAGACAGATGTGAAGGATCAGGGATGACCACACTGCGAGGCTCATGGCCTTCATTAGTGTTGAGTGAGATGAGTCGCCCAGTCTGTGTGCCAAAGATGAGATGATACCTGCCTGCGAGACACATGGTGGAGGGGCTACCGTCCTTCTTCAACATCGCCGCCAGTGAGCTGGGGATCTTCTTGGCCGTGAGCGGCTCCGCGTCCGACAGCTTCCACAGGTGCACCGCCATGGTCTGTGGCGTAAGACAAGCCATGTACTCATCATTGTAATCAAACGCGGTGATCTTCGCCGTCACCCCGTGGCCAAACACTGTATCTAAAGGAAACGAGGCTACTGTGACGGGAGGCTTCACAGGGTATTGCTGCTGCTGAGCCTGAGCCTGAGCTGGATCCCCACCAGCTGCAGTAGTGTTGGGGACATTCTTTGTTTCTACGCGATAGTACGCAATGGACTGTGCGCCAGCGTAGGCGAAAGAGTTAGACTTCCCGACGACGTTACCCGGGCATTGTGCGCTGCAGCCAGGGGTAATGAAGGCGACAGGGTTGAGTGCCATGATTTCAGCAGAATAGTAATAGCAGAAATAGTAGAAATCGTAATGCTAAAAACTCGTGGCTTCTATTCTTAATTCTATTTTTTTTTTTTGTAGCTTTGTTCTGTTTCCTTTCTCCTTTTGTCTAATATGTATATATGTTTCTTCAACGCTACCAATATCTGTTAAGTAAGTATATACAAAGATAAAGAGTGAAACAAACAACAAAAAAAATGAAAATCAGCCTACACGTATATCACTCTATAAACGTCTCGCCTGTACTTGTTATTCTTCGCGACAAATGATAATAATGGTAACAAATGCAAATATATATATATACGGAGGATGAGTGCAGTGCTAACTATAAACTCTACTGCACAAAGAAGTAGAGAAAGGAAAGAAAAAAAAAGAAAAAAAATATGAAGAAGCACAAGCACAACAAACAAAAATATCTATGTAAAATTATTCTTTAAATAACTAACCGTTCTGCAAATATATATATGCACTATAGGTCAGCAGATCTGCAGTATTTTTAATAAATATTTTCTGCTAGTCTGCTTCCTGCCGTGGAACTACTAATGTTGCTTACCTATTGTCTCTTTCTCAATCTCATAAATGACAATCTTGACTGCAGCACACACACACACACACACAAACCTGTCCGTACGTGGGTCAATGTATGTGTGTATGTCTGTGTGTACGTACAGCACAGTGCTCTGCCTCTTCAGCTTTTCTAGCTATAGTTGCCAAGAAAAAAATATGAGAGAAAGGGAAAAGAAACAACGACGACAGAAAAGAGACACTATATCAGCAGAGTCTTCTTTCTTTCCTTCTTAGACGTTGCAGGTAATAGGGATACTAGTGAAAAGAAAAAAAAAAGAGCAGAAGTAGTATGTAAATGTAGCGAAAGAACGAAGAAAGAGGGGGAAAAAAAATAATGGAAAACAAAAATTCAAACTCTTTTGGTTGCTGTTTTGGTTGTTGTTCTCTAACTAAAGCGAGAAGAAAGAATGAAAGAAGAAAAAAAAAGAATGAAGCAAGTGAAGCACACTGCTACGCCCCAATTGAAGAAGAACTAAAAAAAAAAAAGAAGTACTGTCGTACTCACAACACACAGACACACACAAAAAAAGACCAAGCAGAAAAAGAGATGAGAAGGATATACATAAAAAATAATAATGAAGAAATTGCATTTGAAGATCAAAGGAGATGATTTTTCCTTTATATATATATAAATATATAAATGCTACGCAGCGCACCTAACCCCATATACAAAGAGCAAATGAAAACACTAAAACAATTTTTATTTATTTTATTTATCTGGAAACTACTTCTGAGGGGAAACCAATGAACTAAAGAAGGAGGAGCTACAAAAAAAAATGTATAAACTGAATACACACACACACACAAACGCAAATGCATTTCACTAGATGTACATCGAAGTTGCCAACATCACTGCTGCGCTATCCTCTCCAGTTCCGCCGTCACCGACACACACCACTTCACGTTTGCCAGAAGGTGGCACATTGCGAGTGACCACACCTCGTCACTTACAGAGCCTTGCGCGACGGAACAGCCCGAGACCGTCCCATTTCCCATCTCGAACGGCGGGCAGCTACTGAGTACTGCCTTGCCTACACAAGAAGCGAAGGGTGGAGAGTGAGTTGACGTAGATGCATTGCACACCGACTGCATATGACCGGGTAGAGACAACGGCGTAGCGAGAGAAGAAGGTAGTTGGCTAATCATTGGATTCCTCGCACTTACCTTGTTTTCAAGAGACTTGGCACACAAGATTACCTCTTGTACTGAGTGGGGCACAACGCCTTTTGCCACCACGCATTCCTCTGAAAGCTGTTTGCACTCGCTGCCAGTTTTCTCCGGCACCATAGAAGGACTTTCCTCACGCGCGTGAGCAGCAGTGGCACGCTCGGCATCCCTTCCTCTCTCCTTCTGTATCGCCCGCGCCACCTCAAGAGACTCTGAGAGGTGGCCACACAGTTCGGCAATACAGCTGCACACAGCGACGCAGCCGGCACCGAAGGTTCTCCAGGAAAAGAAACGGTCGGTGATAAAGAAATCGACTGTCTTCTCTACCACGTGCGGCTTCACCGCCATAGTGCGATGCGACGCACGCAAGGAGGAGAGAGAACAAGAAGAAGCGCGCAAATTCCCTTGTGACGCTGGTGGTTTCTGAGAAGTTCGACCAAAGAGCATTGCTGAGAGCGCACTCGCCGCGGTTGATGGTGTGGTGGCGGTAGCAGATGAAGCCTCATCGTTTGCGTGTTGGGCTTGACGCAGTACATCTACCGTGGAACGTGCACCGCGCTCATGCAGAATGGCGCTCTCAAACGCGTAGCGGTTCACCTTCGCTAAATAGTTGAGCAACTGGACAAGAATACCACATGCGGTGTTCACCTCAAGCGGAGACACCACCGCCGATGCAGCAGTAGCAACAGTGGACTCGCTGCCTTCGTCGCTGCTGCCGAGAAGACGACGGCTGTAGAGGGTTTGACGAGCCACTACTTGACGTGCAATGGCAACTTCATACGGTGCTCCACGCATGCTTGCTGCCGTTGCTGCTGCCACCATCGGGCTGACCACAGTTGTGCCTCCTAGTGGGTGGTCTCGTAAGTCTGCGCGCAATATCGGTGGGCTCCCGCTGGACGCAGGACGTACCGTGCGCGCGGAAGTGGTAGCACCGCCGGAAGCACCTGCCTGTGGGTTGACAACAGCAGACGAAGAGGACTCTGGCAGTAGGTGTGCTCCGACGCTGCCTCGTCGGTACGGTGCAACAAGACCAAGTCGAAAGCCTCCAATGCATCCAATGCCTCCGCCACAGGACACGTCAATCGCAAAGGCGATTTCATCAATGGAGGTGTCCTCGAAGTAGGCGCCGCTCTGCATGAGCTGTTGGATTGCGAGCATACGGCTAGCTGCCTCGTCACGCTTCTCAAAGGCATCGGCCACCTGTGTTGCGGCCTCGCGTGACGCCAGCGGTATCCACTCCACGTCACGCCCTCGTTGCAGCTCCGCGTCCAGCGCGACAATGATTTCGTGAATGCCAGCGGCCTCGCGTTGCAGTGCTGCTTCTTCCGTTCGTGCCGCCGCGAGCTCCATATGCAGCTGGGCAAGCAGCGTGTCCTCCTTGTCGTCTTCCCCGTTTACCACATCGTAGCCGGCAATCTCCTCATATAGAGAAGCAGCAGCACCAGCAGCAGTAGAGTCTGCCATAGAAACGCCTCCGCCGTCAACACCACAAGCGCTTTTCGGTATTCCCCTGTACGGGAGCTTGGAGAGAAGGCTGGGGTGGATGTTGTTGTCTGATGATGTGTGCGTGCCGCGCAGCATGGAGGGTCTCTGGTCCTCCAACAGACTCACTGTATGCTGTACATGTGGATCTACCGAACTGACACCCAGCGCATCTAGCACCACATCCGTCGGGTCCGCTGTGAACAAGCGCCGTTCTCGCTGCACATCTCCGCGGTTGTGGCAGGGTGAGACATCACCACCGAGCTGCGGTGATGAGGCGAATGACGGCACCCCGTGAGCTGAGTGAGAAGCAAGACAAGAAGAAGAGCCATCAGAATGTTTCTCCGCGTAACACAAAATCATGCTCGACTCACGCGGAGGGCAGCTTGCAGCAAGTGCCACCACGTCCTCCATGACGCGCTCCACGTCTCTCTGTGCAGAAGGCAGTGCGTGTTGGCTCCAACATCGTGTACACATAGGCAACATCAAGGGGAGAGATGGAGAGCCGAAAGGTATCGGGGTTATATCCTGAGAAATGTCGTGCTGCTGAAACTGTGTCCCTTTTCCTATCGCTGATGACGGTGCAGGTATAAAAATCTTACCGCCATCAATACCGCGTAAAACAGCAGCAGCAGATGCATCGCCATCGCCATTGAGTATAGCCCTCTTCATAGTGGACACTGCGGGTAGTGTCTCCGTGAGTGGAGGACCGCGCACTAAGTGGTCATAGAGAGACCGATGAAGATGCTCCGCTACCGCTCCAGCACTGATACTTTCCCAGTCCGTATATCGATCCTTTTTTGTGACGCCATCCTCCACATCCCGTCCCGAAATCCCATCTACCTCTTCTTTGTCAAACTGCAACGGAGAATAGATGCCACCATCGTTTCTTCTTCTTCTTCTTTTTCCTTGCATTTCTTGTTGTTCTCCAGGTGTAGGAAAGCAAAGGGAGGTCGTTGCTAAGGCGGCCGCAGCAGTATTGGTGGTGATGCCCGCCCCCTTTGCTGCTCCAGAATTCGAACGGGGCACATGACGTGGCAGCGGCTGCTGAAATGCACTCGAAAGCTCATCCTCTTCTTTCCCCTCCTCTGTATTCACTCCGCGCTTGCAAGGAGCGGGACCAAGCGCTCCCCATACCTCCTTCATCATCTCGGCCGCATCTGTGTCCGACAGGAAGTCGAAAGGGTACGCAATATACTGCGAGACACGCGCTGGAAGTCGAGCGGTGAGAGCCT
Source organism: Sergeia podlipaevii (assembly GCA_030849805.1). Lineage (NCBI taxonomy): Eukaryota > Euglenozoa > Kinetoplastea > Trypanosomatida > Trypanosomatidae > Sergeia > Sergeia podlipaevii. The sequence goes on along the minus strand of JASANZ010002037.1, from coordinate 28,278 downwards.
GGTCGCGACCCAGCTGCTGCAGTCGTGCATACCACGCCTGCAAGTCGTCCTCGTTGTTGATCAAAGAGTCACCCGTCCCATTGCCACTACTATCCGTCTTCTCCCTTCGCATGCCGCTATCAATATTTCTACAGTCAGTATCTACCAGGATGGGACTTGTTGCGCTTCTTGCCTGCGGGTGGCTGGAGAAGTAAAGGTCCGCGTGGATGCTACCTTGTGAGCTATGCACTGCACTCTCCTCTACATGGTGGTCACGTCGTGAATGCTTACGAGGATGAGAATGAGCCCACAAGGACAACGGACTAGGAATCAGCAAGCCATAGTCGCGGGACCACGTAACTGCAGAAGAGTGCAGTACGCGCTGCGAGAAGCCGCAGACATTTACATCTGCCTGCTTTTTGGCATCATCATGCTGCGCGGGAAGCGAGACGTGTAGAGCATCGCCTTCCCCTTCCACCAGCTCTTGTTGTTGTTGTTGTTGTTGTTGTTGTTGTTGTTGCTGATGATGATGATATCGCTCATCATCGTGCTTTTTGTTTGCTAAACCCATAGCTGTAGATGTAGTGCCTGCGATCAAGGCATCCTTCACACGTTGCCGTTGCGATGCAGCCTCATAGCGCGCCTTGACAGAAGCCTCGCTCTCCACGCTTTCACGTGTACTGTCCACTCCTTGTGACACCGCTGTCGTTGTGCGTGAAGGCCTTGCCGCGCCACCTGCCGAAGGCTGGCAAGAAGAGAGATATCCTTGTGGACGCCACGGCTTTGATACTGTGCGCTGAATAGACGGGCTACTGCTATCCCCACCACCACCACTCCACGAGAAAGGCGGCGGGGCCACAGCTGCTGGTGCAGCTGCCTCCGGCGTTGTGGTGGCGCACGCAAGCTCGGGTGAGCCGGTGAGAAAAATACGTCGGCATTGGCAGCATCGCAACGCAAGTACCAACGCAGGTGGGGCAGCCTTAACTGGAGAAGAAGAAAACTGTGCTGCTGCAGGAGCGGCAGAGCCAAGAGGACTACCGGCGGCTGGCATGCCAGTCGCGTCTATCGGTGAAGGATACATGAGCGCAACCGACTAAAAATTGTAATTTTTTCTTGTGTGTATATCTCGTGTTTTCAAACTCTCAATTCCTTTATCTTTGAATGACGAGTGCACGAGAGAGAGAGAGAGAGAGAGAGAGAAAGAAAATGCAAAAGCCCGGCAGTACCAGCTAATGTGCACTGCTGCCTCCTATATGAATACGTTTCTGTACTACTTGCACCGCGGGAAAAGATAGTTATATGCATTTTGAATGAAAAAAGGGATAATAAAAAAAAAATTATAGCATTTTGGTTTGTTGTAAAAAAAAATGTCCAGTCAGTAGCGTGTGACCCAAAAAAAAACACACACACTTCAGTGCTACATTACTGTGCGCGGGTGAAATTTTTCCGAATAAAAGAACAGTATTTATTTTTCTTCTTTTTATTTTCCACGCAATAGAGTACAAACAAAAAAAAAATAATGGAAATCAATAATAAAAAATAGCAACATTGTATGTATATAACACACGACAGAGTTATCTAAAAAAAAAAAAAAACTCTCCGTCACATTGCCATCTTTCTTCGCTTTTTTTTTTCAGTATCACTCATTCTTGATCCTGCTGCTTTAACCGCATCCGCTTTTCCCGCACGATTGCTGGTTCATATAACTCTAAGCTCGCGTTCCTAGTGCTATTATTGGGCCCCCGCTCAGACCGCTCTGCCAAACCTTCGCCTTGCAACGAACGGCAACGATCCCCGCCGCCACCACTCTCACCACTATGTCGCGTTGCACCTTGCGTGTAGTGCCGAGGGTCACTCTTCCCGGCGGAACCGATGAGTACGGCGTTGAAGTAGTTCCCTCCACCCAGCAGTGACTCAGAGCGAGAAGGACCTCTCTCCACTCCTCTCACGTGCCTCTGTGTGAAACGGTAAAAAAGTCCATCACCGCCACGATCGTTGGCACTTGTCGCTTCCGTGTAGGAAGACTGAAGGTGCAGAGCACTGAGATTCGCCGACACCGAGGCAGCCTCAGCCGCCCCTTCAATCGCGTTGACTCTTGCAAGCTCAATGTTGAGAGAACGCACCTCGCTCTTCAACGCTTGCTGGGCAGCGTACCAGCCCATCTCGCTGGCTTTCAAGTCTGCCACGGCCGCCTCTGCCTCGCGCCGCGCCGTCCTCTCGGACGCCACCTGCTCAAGAGCTTTCAGCAACTGCTCCCTCGCGGCATCAAAGGCCTCCTGTGTAGGCCGCTCAGAGACGAGAGCCTCCAGGGAGGCAATGTCAGCAGCGATAGAAGCCTGGGAGTCATGTTTCCGCTGCAGAGCAGCACCAAGCTGCGTGTTCTGGCGAGCGAGAGCTGCCATGTCGCGTCTGCAAGCGACCACGTGTTCCTCCAGCTCACGCGCGTGCATCTCGGTGTAGGTGAGTAGCTGTTGGAGAGCAAGAGCAGGGCGGGCGGAGCTCATGGCGTCACCGCCCTGAAGACTCGATGACAACAAGGGCAAAGGCGGAAAAGCGGCGGGCTTGCCTCGAACTGTTGTTGCCCACGAAGATCCAACATTGTAAGAATGCTTTAAAGCATCGCTGTGACTACCACGTAAAGAGCAACTACTGTTCCTCCTCTTGCATATAGTAGCGTCGCTGTCAATTCCAAAGAAAATTTGGTTCTCCACTGCCCTGTCAACAAGACGCGTGGCCTGCATCAGGTAATGCACCAGCGAGTACGAAGATGTGATGCCAGAAAGATGTTGATGCTGTGGTGGTTGCTGTGCCTCGACATCCACCGCAGTTGCAGAAGTGGTGAACTCGTGTGTAGTAAACAGTGAGGTAAAGTCCAGCACGCCGTGTGAGGAAGAAGGAACACCGTCACCACTGCCTATGGCACTCATATTATAATGATTATTTTTATTATTGTTATTGCCGTTCTGTACCCCTAAAGCGGTTTCAGATGCCGCCGTGGAACCTTTTTCATTAACGATGTAGTGTAGAGAGGCTAGTAGATCAGTGAGTGCAGGCAACGCCACCTGTGGCATCACCTGGTGCTCCAGACGGCGACTGTAGGTGTCAATGGTGGGCCATGAAAGCAACGCCAGTAGCGGGGTAGAAGCCTTCACTGCACGCTCCCCCTCACAAGTACTTTCTCGCTTTCCTTCTTCTCCTTCTCCGTTATTGTCAATAAACTTCACTCTTTGCTTAGCCTGCCGCATGGCCTGCGCACCACCACTTGCAGAAGTGGTAGCAAAAGATCTATCAACGGTCAATGGGTAATGAGACCTCGTAAAGACGAGTTGGTGCGTGGTGATGGTGGACTCTAGCACAGCCCCACGGCACTTCTGAAGCCACGCAAGACGCAAGATCGCCCGCACTGCAAGCGCGTAGACCCGCAAAGACCGTCTTGAAGAGCATCGCCGTAGCTCCTCCGTGTCCCCGGTGAACGGTTTCAGCGTATTTTCGGTCTCAGGTGTCTGACTCCTACTAGCATTGTCCTTGACTTCACTCCGCCCTCTCCCAGTGCTAGCAGCAGCAGCAGCAACATCAGCAGTGGTTCCCATCCCCATTGATGCCATAAGCGACTGGTACGCATGCCGTGCAACCACCTTACTATGAGAGATCTCTCTCAGTGCTGCCGCTGTGCTATCCACAAATTCGCAATGACCACTTCTCTTCTTCCTCCCCTCTGAGGTGGCGGCGACGGTGTTGACCACATCATCCATGTCACTGAGTACTGCTCTAGCACTAGTACTTCTGGTGCGATGACTTTCTTCAGGATTAGAGAAGTTGCAGTCGTCTCCGCCATCGCCAGCCGTAGCACCACTAGAAGCTCCAAATGTGGAATAGTTGCGTAGGCAGTGCACCGCGCCACTATGCGTAAAGCGCAGTGCGCGCAGCACCTCGGTGATGGACGAGGCCATCTTTTGATCTTCGCGACTGAGCTCGCGCTGCAGCCGCTTTTGGCTTACCAGTGTACTGTGTTGGTAAAGTAAAAATGATATAAGCCGCATACACTCCTCTAAGGCCATGTAAAGGACTTCCACATCACTGTGGCGTGCCTGTAGCAGCGACTCGAGACGTGTCTGTGTTTCTACGCCGTTCTCCAAACGACCGCGCACAGCTACGAGCTCATCGTGACTGTCAGCCAGCGTGTGCGCAACCGTCTCCAGCTCTGCAGTATGCTCCTCAACACGGCGCTCCGCTTCCGCCGCTCTTGCTTCCATGCTTTGCATCTCCATCAGTAATGATTTCACTTTACCCCGCAGTTTCATGCTTTCTTCTCGAGCCTCTGCAAGTGCGGCTTCCAGCACGGAAGCTTCTCGTGACCGCGCCGCCACGCCCTCGAGAGACTCCTCGTGCGCTTTTCGAAGGGACTCGACAACTGTCTTGTTTTTCTGCGCCATGACCCGTGCGGCTCTTTCCTGATCTAACACCTGAGCTTTCAGCGTGGCGATGTGGGTTCGTGCTTGCGCGTGGCTAAACTCGTTGTGTTTTGCCTTCTCCCGTGCAGTGCGCATCGTCGTGTGGCTGTCACGTACATGAGAAAGCAGCGTCAGCAGATTCTTGTGACTACCCTCCAAGGTAGTTAAAAGTTCTCTTGCCAGGGAGTCGCGTGCGGCCTCTTGTGATTGCGAAGAACAGCAGGTGCCTGCTTGAACGCTGTCATCCTCCACAAAGGCTTCTGGGGTTTTCTTGTCTTTAGTGGGCTTTGCAGTGTGTGTAGAGGCAGTGGCAACCGAGGTGGTAGCACCAGTGCCTCCGTATTCTCTTATGGCATTCTTCACCAGCTCTGCCTGTCGTCGTGCGAGCGCCATAATACCTCCCCGTCCCTTCGTCCCTTCTGCTGTCTCCGCCTCTCCAAGCCATAGCCGCTGCTCCTCCGTCTGATGTTGCTTCGCTGCCGTTGCGGATTCCCTCAAGCGCTGTAGAGCACTTTGAGCCTCCACAAGTGCAGCTCGTGCTGCTGCCTCACGCTCTTGAGACTCTGCGAGTGCATGAGAAAGCAATTCTATCTTTTCTTGCTGCTGTTGTTGTTGTTGCTCAAGTCGCCACTTCTGCGTTTGCACATCGTTGGCCTCCGCACCTTTCAGCTCCAGAAGCACAGACTTCCTCGCTGTGCTGTCCCGGCGCTCCTCCATCGTCACACGTAGGTCTCTCAGGAGCTGTAGAACACCATCTTGCGTGCTTGCACGCTTCTTATTGATAGCCCTCTCTTCCCTTGTCCCACCATCAACACGGTTGCCGATAAATGTGCTTGGCAAAGGAACTTGTGGGTCATGATGATGCTGCTGCTGCTGCTGCTGTGGTGAGAATGATGATGATGGTGCACAAGTCAATGAGATATCCTCCATGCCGTCACTAAAATCTCGTGGCATCCCTTGAAGCAGCCGCTGCATCAACCCCGCATCACTGCTCTCTCCTTCATCGCGACCATCCTTCATATCTGCTTCTCTTGCTTCCTCCAAGAGAATCGCAGTCAATGCATGAAGCTCCATCTTCACTCGATCCCAGTGTACCGCCGCCTCTTGCAGCTCCGCCTTGAGCGCGTTGCAGGCTTGAGTGGAGTTCGCCAGCTGCGCCTCCACCTCCTTCGCCCTACGCACTTCGCGCTGTAACGCGACCAGTTGCTCCAAAGTCTTGCGCTTCTCATTCTGCTCATGCTCACACTGCGTCTGCCACAGCTCAACAGCATGTTCGGCCTCCCGCTGCCGTGTCAAGGCATCTGTGTGTCGTCGCTCCGACACAGCAAGCTCAGCCTGAAGATCTAACTGCCGCTCTTGTAGATCCATGCAGGTTTTCTTAAGTTCCTGGAGTTTTAACTCAGCAGCAGCAGCAGCAGCCTCTCCATTGTTGGCACAATCGGCGTCAACGTCTCCTAATTTTCCTGGATTTCCGCTTTTTCGTCTTTTTCCTTCACCACGAACGGTGTGAGCCGCATCCACCGCAGCGATGGCGCTTACTTCCACGGAGGAAACGTTCTCCATTTGCTGTTGTGACATACTTGGCGACGCAGCAGCAAGCATGGAGGCTTTTGCATCTGACAGACTACAAACAGATTTGCTGACATTATTGTCGTCGTCATCGACATCGCTGTTGTTCGCCTGCACTTTTCGATGCTGAAGGTGCTCTCTTAGCCAGAGCTCCCGCTTCTCTGCTCCATGCAGCTGAGCTTCAAGCCTGCTCTTGGCGCTGTCGAGCTGCACCACCTGTCTAGCGCTTTCCTCACAGGTGTGCTTCCACTGCTCGAGCTCAAGCCGCAGCCGCACTGCCTCCGCCTCACGTTGAGAGAGCTGAGAGACGAGTCGAGCACGCTCCTCGTGCGCGGTGGAAAGTTGCGCTCGAGCAAGCCGCGCCTCTGCTTCGGCTTCTAGTACGCGCTCCTGCATTTCTGAGGTGCGTTGCTTTTCCTCAGACATTGGTGTATGATCCTTTCTCACTTCATTTCCATTCACGCTATTGCTTTGCTCTGTTGCTTCTTCCTCCTTGAATAGCGCAATGGATGGCATCAACCCATCTGTACTCGCAGTCGCCTCCATCAGTGCTTCTTCAAGCTGTCTCTTATCCTCTTGCAACACGAAAACAGTCTTCCGCAAATTGGGCAACTTCTGCTGCAGCCCACGTTCAGCATGATCCATTTCCCGTGAGGTAGCGTATTGCGTTGTCACACCTTTGCCATCATCTTCTCCAGTACGCTGATATACCGCTTTTGAGCACGATAATGTACTAGTACTATCATCATGACCCCCAATCTCTCTACTCCGGCGACCTTCATGAAGACTGGAATCCACCATAGCTTCAATGAGTGCTCGGCGAACTGCCGCCTCCGCCGCCTCTGCATGAACACATCGTGTCTCCATCAATCGAACTTGCTTCTGTGACTCGCGCAACACCTTAGATGCGTTAGCGTACACATCGATAGAAGTAGTACTCACGTCATCACAGGAATCCAATAGAGGCTTCGCATCTTGTAGGAGGTCTTGATCCCATGGTGGCTGCTGTTGCTGTGAGTCTGTGAGCTGCCTCGACAATATCTCATCAAGTATGGAGGTGTTTCTATTTTGAATATTAGATCTACTATTTCCCTCTTGGAGTTGATGGTGTTGATGGAGCTGCTGATCCCCTGTGAGATGAACAGGATAGCCACCCCCTCTCGCGTCGTCACTAACGCGCCTATATGCATCGCCTGTTACGGCCATATGGCCTTCTGGGTAATTATTGTAGTCTTCCTCCACCATCGCATATCCTTCTCTCGCCCCAACTTTACTCACGTTGTTGTATCCGACACGTTGCTCTGCCAGGGATGTCTTAGAAAAAGGCAAAACCTGATGATGGGGCCCATGGCGCTGATAGAAAGGAGAAAACGCTGAATCATCGGCAAAGCGCACGCGTCGAGCTCTCGAATCAATGCTTGTGTCAAGCCTCCTGTCGGACGCACTGCTCCCTTCACGTGAGTGCGAAGCTTGTGAAGCGCTCGCCCCCTTTGTAGTAGATGTGGCGGGTGTGGTGGCCATTTTTCTGTTGTGCATCACTACACGCACGGGAAGCTAAGGGAGTAAAGCAGTAAATAACAATGATAGTGATATATATATATATATATATATATATGTGTGTGTGTGTGGGGTGCGCGTTGGTATCGTCCTTGCTGATTTAGTTTTTATGTATATTTGTTCTTTCTTTCTTTGCCCCTTCCTTCCCTTCGTTGATGTGCTGTGCAACGTGGTCTGGTGTAATATTATGCTTTCAATCTATTTTAATGTTTCTCTTTCTATCTATCTATCGATCAATCTATAGCTGAAAAAATCTAAAACTATCAGTTTGCCTAGAGAGATAGTCCCTCTGACACACAAGTACACTGTAAGTAGTTGCTCTTTTTTTTTTTTTTTTTTAAAAAAAAAGGGTGTAAGTTTATGTATGTGTGTCTCTATACGTATACGTGCTCATGCACCCCACTCGGTACTTCACAGCAGTGCAACAAACATATAAATAAATAAAAAAACAGGAACGTGATAATAAATTTTGAATCAGGACGACGAAAAAAAAAAAAGTAGGTCATTAAAGAAAAGATCATTGGATTTGGGTAGGTCATCTAATAGGCAATGCTATTGCTGAAGGTTCATGGTTCAATCCGCATTTGGCTTTGGTGGATATGATCTCTTTCACTTTTCCCTTCTGTTTCAACATTATTAATTTTCTCCTTTTAATATTTACATAAAAAAAAAAACGGGTTCTCACAAAGAGCAAAACAAACAAAAAAAACGAGGGGGGAGGAGAACAAGGCAACAAGACATGAAAGTACCATATAATACATAGTGGTGACTAAAGGCTCTCTTCACGCAAAGCATTGTGTCACAGTCTCTCTTTTAATATAGAAAGAGAGAGAGAGAGAGAGAGGGGAGAGGGCAAGAAAAGTTACAATAATAACAAAATAGTCACAATATCACGTAGAAGAGCAAGAAAAAAAAAAAAGGCAACACAGGCAGCGAGCGGACTAGTGATGATAAAAATAATTTTTTTTAAAAAGATAACCATAATGAAGTGCAACGACATTCGTCAAAGACAATGCCATTGCAGTCGCCACACTTTCTCACGTGAATATGTTTACATAGCAGACAGAGGAAGAAAAAGAGGGAGAGAGAGAGAGAGAAAGCTGAGTAACTAGCAAAGGTAGCTATACAAGTAGTGCCAAGCACTTATCTGATTTTTTTTATTATTTCCTCTCTCTCTCTCTCTCTCCCTCCCCGTTTGTTCTCTTTTTATAAACGATAATGATCTTCCACGTGTGCCACGTGCAGCGGCGTCGCGGATGGCGTATCAGACGGCATGCCGCTCTCAGAGCTAGGGGGCCTCACGCACCAGGGAGCAGCCAAGGGGTCTCCCAACATCGATGTGGTCGCCATCGCAACAGCCGTGTCAGTAGGGTGAAACGCAGTACAAGCACCAGAAGAAAGTGTGATGCTTGCGCTCGTGTGGCTGTCGCTCAGGCTACGATGATGTTGTTGATAGCGATGAGTATGACGTTGCTTCTGTGAATCTTGTAGCTCGTGCAATTGTTTCTCTTCCCGCTCCATCTGTGCCTGCCTAAGGTGCTGCGCGCACCGCAACTCCAGCGCCGCGCGCGCACTCTTCTGAAACTTTAACTGCACCTGCAACGACTGCGTATGGCGAATTGCGCTGATAGATTGTAGGCCATCGTTGATGTACTGCCTTCGTGATACAGAGTCGCGCTCCACGATGGTTTCTAGTTCACCCAGCAGCTGCTCCTGGCGTCGGATAGCTTCCTTGCTGACCTCGGTGTACATGCGCGGGCGACTCAACGTATCTTCTGGGGGGATCACAAGTAGATGTGTCCCTTTAGTTGCGACGCGGCCGCAGCCACGTGGTGTACTGCGTGTGGTTGCCTGACCTCCAGCAGTAACAGCAGCAGCTGTAACATGAGAAGGCATACCAATAGAAGGGGGCGACGGAGCAAGAAAAGGCTTCTTTTCATTGGTGGGGGATGCAGCGGACACAGACGCAACAGCTGGCAGCCTCCCTCTATCATTGCTGAGCTTGTGTTGATGAAGAAGACGGGGGTGCGGATGATGCTCTGCTGAGCGATGTGAGGTGCATCCCCCCGCAGCAGATAGCGGTGTAGAGGATTCGATTATGGCAATTCGCTTTTTATGCTCTTGATGCGCGTGCGAAATGGGAAGTGTGGGTAGAAAAGAAGACTGCTGCTTTTGTTGATTCGGTTTTTGTGAGGCACTTTCATTTCCTGCGTGACTCTTGTCTTTGTCAGCTGTGAGTATGTTCGTAGCGAAGGCGGCCTGAAGGTCAGCCAACGCCGTCCAGGAAATGCTAATTGATCGATCGCACTTCGCTGCTGCGTGGTCGTCACTGACATCCATTGCAGCAGTCGCACCAACAGCTGTAGTAGTGGCACTCAAAGCGAGATACTCGAGTTGATGTGGCGCTTGTTGTTGCTGCTGGCGCGTCTGCGCTGTTGCTTGCAGAAGAGACGGAACTACCGCAGAAGTGGAAGTAGGTGAGAACACATCAGTACCGGCGGACTGCTGCTGTTGTTGCTTCTGTCGCTGTTCAATGAGGTTTTGTTGATAAAGTGTAGATATCTCTGTCTGCACAAGCGATGTCGTCAGTGGATGTGAACCTTCCGATGTGAGGCACACGTTCAACACATCACCAGCGTAGAATTCCATAAAGGGCGAGGTGGTGGGCAGCAACGTGCGCAGCTGCTGACCCCCTCCACGGCTGAAAAGTCCCTCGACTCCGCTCGCACTGGAGATCCCTCCTCCTGGATCGGCACCACTAGCGTGGCCGCCCTCGGCTCCTGCACCCATTCCCGCGCCACCCATCATCATCGCATTCAAGGCCCGTGAGTTCAGCATAGTGGAACCAGCAATCGTATTACTAAACTCATCGCCAACAGACTTGGGTCGCAGCGCGCTCAACCATGGTGCCGCCCTAGCGGACTTGGAGATTAGCGGCGTGGTCGTGGAAGACGCTCCCATGGCTCTAGTTGCATTCAAAGATCCACTAGGCAGTGGTGCATTCAATGCTTGAGAAGCGGTGATACTGAGCACGCCACCACCACCACCACCTTTGGCACCTGACTGCGCCGTCAGATTCCCATTCAAGGTGGCAGAGGCGCTAGCTGAGAGGCGTGCTTGTCGCTGATGTTGTCGTGGGGAGTGCAGCTGTCTCTCAAACTTTTCCATCTGGGCCTGATGTTGCCGCTGCTGCTCCACCGCGAGAGCAGTCGCCATCATCGCATGTGGGTGCGTCTGTGGCACCGGAACGGCGGAGACTTGCAACTCCGCGTTACGCAACACGAATGCTCGATCCGCAGGCTCAGCGGTGGCGAGCGGAAAAGCAGTCAGTAGTGAGGCATGCTCTGCAATGCCCATCATCACCGCTCCGTCCAGCTTGATAAACTCCGTTCCACTTGCTTCGGCAATCCCATCGCGCTTCTCGTAAGCACTAGGACGCTTCCTATCGCTCTTGAACGTCTTCTCGCGCGCTCCACTGTGACTGCTGTTGCTGTCCCTGCTGTTCGCACTACTAACACTGCTGCGCCGCCTTGTGCCAGTCTTGGGACTAGCGGAGCCCCCAGCGGCGCTTTTCGTCGGGCTCGCACGAGCTTCTACTGCGTAACGCATCCGCTTCCGCTTTGCGTCCTGCGCGAGACTCACCAGATCTTTCCCCGTCATAACCTTACTCGTCGTGCGAAACCTGCTACGCTTCAGCTCCATCTTCTTCAGCCTTTCGAACATGTTGTCGCCGTTCATTTGTCGTCTGGCGTTGCTGCCAGTGGTACCCCCAGCGCCACCACCCAGCGCATCACTCGATACCACGGAAGATGTCCCGCCACCGAGAGTCGTGATGGCCAAGCCAGCGTAGAAGCTGCCGGCGGCGTATTGGGAATACAAGGAAGTGCTCATCAGGCTATCGGACGAACGGCACACGTCACCTGCATCCTCTGCGACCCCACCAGTACCGTTCTGCTTGGAATTCTGACGATGAAGATGGCGTTGTCTAGGTGTAACAGCAGCAGCAGTACTTTTCCGTGGAGACACAGACGACAAAGCGACATCATGATAATCAGAGGGTAGAGCTGTGTTAAGTCGAGGTCTGAACGGCGCAGATCCATAAGACAAGTTCGTGTTTGAGTCTGATTCGCCACTGCTGACCGAATTTTTACCTGTACCAGCGCCGTTCTGCTTGTCACACGCAGGTGGTGGTTGCTTCTGTCTCTGTCGCTGATCCCTGCTGAGTGCCCTTGAGTGAGCACTCTTCCTCTTGTTGATCCTCGCTGGAGCGCCACACCCACTCAACTTGGCTCCCATGTGGCCTTGCGTACCACTCCGTGCATTCCAATCGGATTCTGGTGACCCTGCAGATGGGCGATGAGTGCCATAGGCGCCGCCACCACCACCGTTTGGAGATACTAAGCTCATCTCCCCACTTGCCTCGGCGCCTTCTGTCCAGAGAAGCGTGCTGGTGGAACTAAAAGCACTTGCGTTGCTACGATCAAGTCCATCGTCGTCGTCACTGCGGTAGTGGTGGTGGTGGTGGTGGTGGTTATGACCATGGCCATGGGACGGATTCTGTGGACGGCGTTGGTGCGAAATGGGAGAGAAGCTGCGGATGCTCACCACACTTGGGAAGACGGGAGAGGAGTTAGGCGCCTGCGCAAGCTGTTGGTGGTGCGGTTGCTGCTGAGACTGCAACGCACCAGGCGGCGTTCCATGAGGTTCGTCTTGATGCTCATCATCTTGATTGGCGTAGGGAACACCGGCGAATGCGCTAGCACCACCACCACAACTACTGCGGGTCGACGGCGCCATCATGGCGCGCCAGTTCGAGCTGGCATTTGGATTATGTGGAGAGGTAAAGCCGCTATGACTTCCGTTACTGTTCGAGCTGCTCCGCGGATTGACGATGGTGCGTCGCTGGCTGTTCGGGACACCACGAAGACTTCGGGAGCTCTTGTCTGGCGGCGCCTCCACAGCCGCCGCGTCTCTGGTACGAAGTAACCTCACCCCTCCACCTCCTCCGCCGCAAGCGCTACTCTCTGTCGTACTGGGCTGCATAGGCCCTGCCGCGGTGTGCACTACACCACCTGGACACGCATCGGCGCCTCCATCCTCTGCTTCACGACTCATGGTATTCTCCTCCTCTCTTTGAGCAGCAGCAGCAGCCTGCTCCTGAGCCAGGTACATTTGCTGCTGTTGCTGCTGCTGTTGCTCCGCCACGCGCTGCGCAATCTGGTTGCGGCGCTTCTGCTTGCGGTGCTGTCGCGTTGTGCGCTTCTCGAGTTCCGTCAGTAGATAGTCCACGTGACGGGTATAGCGGCCAAACTCCGCAATCAGAAGGAACTCGCCGTTGACAATGGTAGTATCAATGCTGTCAAAAGCCTCCTCCATGATCACGCCACTGTCAGCAGCGCGGCCACCTGCAGGAACCGCAGCGGTGGCCTCCAGCATGCTGAAGAGTCGTCCTGCAGATCTTAAGGGAGAGCGATCTGACGCCACGCCGAACCCGCCGCGCGGAGAGGGTTGTCCAGCTACTGAACCACGCCCTGTGGTGGAAGCGAAACGCTTTGAATGCACAGAGAGCTGCGTGGCACTGCTGGTGCCGCTGTGATACAGCTGAGACTTCCGTTGCTGCTCCAGCTGTTGCGCAGAACCTATAGCACCCGAAGATGGCGACATGCTCGTCGATCGTCCCTGTCGAGGCGAACCCATGATGCTCGCAGTCTCTCGCAACGCGGCCTCGTCCAGTTGTGATGACATAGTGAGGGCCTTTGCCGCTCTCAACTTCGGCGTTGAACGAGAAAACGATGGCGCAGTAAAGAAGAGAAGCGGCGGAGATAGAGCCTCGGCAGGTTGTACGGACAGCGTCACTGCGGATGAGGTGTGGGCGGCTTCCTCAGAACGGCTTACCATCAGCCGCACCGCACTGCGGGAACGCCCAGGAGAACCACGCCCATGCATTCGCTCCGCGCTACCGTCTGGTGTTGCAGAAGCCACCACCTCCGTCACCTGCACCACAGAAAGTGGCAAGTGGGCAGAAGATGTCGGCAAAGTAGCAGCGGCACCAACCACGCCGGGAGAAACCCCTGAAGGAGTCTCGAGCACAGTCAACGTGCCGTTCGTAGCCCCAGCAGCACCTGCATCATTAACCGCCAAGATGCCCGTACTGCGCGGGGTCCCAGGTGTTGGCGTGGACACCGCTACACCTGCAGTGGTGGTGCTTCGTTGTCTGCAAAACACATGCGACAATTCTGGCGAGCCAGCAACGGTCGAGTGCGGGGAAGAGGTAGAAGATGAAGTACAACGGGATAACGGCTGCTGCTGCTGTGGTGTGTCTACTGAAATGTCCGCGGTGCGGGGTGTGTGGGTATCGCATTGGTCTGCTTTATCGATTCCTATCAAGCTTGCTCCACTGATGGAGCTGATAGTTGCTGTGGACACACTCAAGCGGCCCGTTGGCATCGCGCCGTCTGCTCGCGCTGTTTTTGGTTGAGTTGACGTATCATCGCCATCGACGTTGTCTTTGTCAGACTCAGAGTTCATATTCTGTGGCGCCGTCTTCGAAAACACAAGTGGCCCCGTTGACACACTCCGTAAGATGCAGGCCTCCTTATGGTGTGGATAGCTGGTCGGTGAAAAAGCATCGCTCGAGAAGCCTTCATGTGCTGCTGCCGTCGTGCCGCCTTGTTCATCGCCACCACATTGAAGGTGGGTGTGCCGTGTACTGTCACTCCTCTTCGATGCCCGACTATTCATGCGCGCTCGCGTTGGAGAGCGTTGTTGCTGCTGATGCTGCAGCATCCCCTTCGTGCTCTTCCGTTTCAGTTGCAGGGGATGTTGAGTTGGCGAAGCCGTCGAAGGCTGCAGGGAGGAGCGGCGCGTACCACCAGCGCCGGCAGCACTGCTGCAACTACCTCCTCCTCCGCCGCCGCCTGTGCTACGGTGACGGTATGAGCAATGAACGGGAGAGACCTCTGGTGTGTGGGCTGCTGCATGACTTGGTGTGCCGGGCCCTGTTAACCTCCTCCTGTGCAGGAGCGCCTCCGCAGCCGCAAAACGGCGATGACGCTCCATAGCGGCCTCTGCGTAGTCCTCTTCACGCGGTAGCAACCACCCACGCACTGGAACGTGTGTGACAATAAGACCACTGCACCAGTACTGGAGAAGTCGGTACATATCAGCGCGGAAGTTCGCGTTGAAGATGCCCGCATACGCATCATTGGGAAAGCAGAAGTGCAACGAAAAGTAGGTGAGTCGTGACACGACGTGGTTGTAACTCTGCAAGACCACGTCCTTCTGGGAACCAAGTTCGTAGAAAATGTCGCCAAAAAGTCGCGCGAGTCGTCGAAAGCAGTCCTCTTCAATTGCCACGAGTTCATTGCACTCGTCCCGCGCATCGGTGAAGTACGCAAGAGCGGCACTAAAAGTGAGAACCCGATCGGGATCTGGTAATGCGTTCTCACGCACAATATCCTCTATCGTCAGAAGAGAGGCAAAGCCGTTTTCGGCAAGAAAGTTAGCGACAAACGGCGCACTGGGGAGTTTGAGCGGCGGCCGCTTCTTCAATCGTCTTCTCCGCACCGATGACGTCTCGCCGGCACCGATGCTGCCTTCCTCCCTCTCCATCGCCGCAACCGCCGCCGCCTCTTCAGCGACTAGGTGATCACACAGACGTAGCCGAGCTCTTTCCTTCTTCGCCCACATGAGTGAACACTGCTTCAGCTGTGTACGGATGTGTTCGAGTACTGGCAATGGAGGGGGTGTCCCCTTCGCACTTCGTGGAAACAGTTCGTGATAGGCAACGCTGAGTGCTCTGAAGCGCGCGACAACACGCCGCTCCACCCACGTTCTGCGGCACTTGACCACGATGAACCATAAAAAGACGACAATAAAGCGGCTTGCACGGGCGGAGCGGTGCATAAAGCGAGTAAGGTCCAACCCATTGAAAGCATCCTTGAGCGGGGTCTTCTCGCGTGCCACAAGGCGCGTGAACAAGTTTGGCACGCGCCATCCTCCAGGGAGTAGCAGTGGCACTGTATCATCTTCTTCTGCTGCGTGAAGACGGCGACGACGACGCTCCCTCCGTGTCGCAGAGAAGTGCCCATCGTTCTTTGAATCACCGTTGCTCTGGTTGCCTTCACCATCGCGGTGCCCAATCCCAGACGAAGTCGCCAGCGTGATGCTGTTGTTGTGGTTGCCAACGCCGTCGGTTTCGTCGAGTAAGTAGTGGGAATGCCGAGCGTCACTAAGGTCCGCGATGCAGTCATCATCCATGTCATCATCGTCGTCGTCACTACTACTGACAGTGCTCTTGTTGTCGTGGTTCCCACAGTGTTCCTTCATCGGGGAGACGCTTTTATGACCTTTTAGTGAGTCTTCTTGCCGCTGCTGCTTCTTCTTCTCTGATGTGTGCTCACAGCCACCGCTACCCCGTCTGCGCTTCTTCCGCTGCTGCTGACTCGCAACGACCAGCGGAATGTGCCTCATAAAAAATGAAGGCAGCTTTACAGAGAACATAGACGGCGCGTTGCGCTTGAAAGGCCGTCGTACAGAAGCAGGTTCTTCTCTCAACAATTCATCTTCTCCTTCATCCTCATCCTCCTCTGCGTCAACGGTCGTGCTGTTATTGTTATAATTGTTGTTGTTGCTACTCAAGTTCGGTGCCAAAGGACTAACCTTCACAACAACAGTACCACGAGTGTTGACTCCGCTCAGAACAGAATGTGATCCGTCATCTTCGAGTTCAGTGCTTTCATCGGGTAGTGGCTTGAGTGCGCGAGATGCAGATACGTCGCCAGTATCGGTGAGAAAAGTTCCTTTCACCGCATCATCTCCCTCCGCCTTGTGTTGCTGTTGCTGCCGCTGTGCGGTCGCAGCTGGCGACACAGTACCCAAGGAGCTAGAGGAACAAACTAACGGCCCGCTATCAGTCTTCTTCGTGCCGGCAAACGCTGAGAGTCGGGTGTGCATTTCAAGTAGCGGTGTCACCTTCTTCGTATTGCTGCTGTGGTTAGGCGCTTTTCTTGTTGGACTCGATACAGTGACATTCGTGTCTGGATCCTGCTTGGCGGCTGCAACGGAACCGCCCAAGAGACTGAGAGAGCTCATAGAAAGCTGTGGCGTGAGTGGAACTTCGTGCACCACCGGAGAACCGCGCGCTCGTCGCGTCACTGTAATGGGGACATGCGGCGGTGGAACCGCATCTGTAGTCAAAGAGCTCAAAGAAGGAAGGGAGGTGCGCGGGCTTGTTGCCGCTGTTGCGGGCATGTACGCGTTGGACGTATCAGTGCATACCGCCGTGGCACCGCTGTTGCTGTTCTCGTTGTTATATACGGAAGAGGAATGCGTAGTGGGGTTATTGAGAACCCTCTTCGAGATACCACGCGATGGCAACGGTAAAGTAGAAGTGGTTGGGGAACGTGACAGCGGCGGGGGTTGTACGATGTTGGCTTCGTACTTCTTCGTCACGTCTTCACCTTCGAGGTTCGTCGCTGCATCTTCATCGTCGTGCTGTTGTGTCGACAAGTGCAAAGACTTGGTGCTGTAGCCGCCAACTACCGGATTTAACTGTCCCTCGTGCTGCTCCTCTATATGACCATCTTCGTAGACCGTCTTGGTGACACCCATGTACGTGTACCGCATTAGATACGATGCCGAAGTCATGGTAGAGTCGCGCGGGGTGTGTGCCATCGGCTTCGGTCTCACCCCTCGCTGTTGCTGTACGTTGCCTCCATGAATAGGAACTCGCTTGTTGGCATTTCCCTTCCGTCTTGATATACTTTTAATATCGCTTCCCGGCGTGCCATTGACAGTAGTGTTGCTGCTCAGGTGGTTCAACACGTGTCGCGACGTCAAGGACGACGAAGGCAAAGACAATGTAGTAGCGGTTTGAGGCGATATGGATGAAAACCTCTGAATCAAATCAGATTGCTGAGGGCTTGCTGGAATAGCAAAGGACATGGGTGTGTTCTTCGTTTTCTGCTGTAACGGACCAGTGCTGCTGCTGCCAGCGCCGATACCGCCCTGCTGCCGAAGATACGACGCACTTCTAGGTGAAGGCACGTCAAATGCATCATTATTATTGGGAGGAGAGAGCCATGCGCTGATGGCTGCCATGCGCTTCGTACGCGTAGCGGAGTCTGCAGAGCCTTCACGTCTCCGTTGCCGCTGTTGGTGTTGATCCTTTGGAGATGAATCACGATTTTTCGGCGCTGTATACTTCGCAAGCACCTCGCTTGTCGGCTGAGCGTTGATTGGGCTCCCTGTTAGGTTGCTAGCATTGCTAGCGTGGTGGCTCGCTAAGTGCGGAGAGGAGCTCACAGTGATACCTGCAATCCGCAATCTTCGCAGCTCGTCCTCGTTTCCTTGCTCTGCAGTCGTAGGCCTGCTGCCTTTCCCCTTCTTTATGGGGTCAGCGGTGACGGACACCACGTTATTCATCCTTCTCTTCACTAACTCTCTGGTAGTGCTGCTACTGCTGTCGTTTTGATGTTTTGTTTATATATATAAATGTGTGTATCTTCCAAAGAAAGAAAAATTCAATTTTGTGTAAAGAAAAGTGGGGGGGGGGAGAGAGAGAAAATAAGAAAGTTCTAAAAAAAAAAACCGAAGAAGTCGTAGCAATATGTTGGTGAGCTATATAGAAAGAAAAAAAAAATGAAAAAAAAAAATGCAAATTGAATAAATATGTAAGAAGCGTTCTACGTGCAAAACTGGGGTGTATATGTGTGAATTTTTTTATATTTTTGTTTTTACTTGAGTAAACGCAATCTTTCTTTCTCTCTCTATATATATAAAGGAATAGCTATCAATACATAAAAAATACAGAAAAAAAAATAGTGAGTGTGTGTGTGTGTGTGAACCTACACGCAGCAGCAAGACACACACTAAAAAAAGAGAGCAGTAGCCTCTCGTCCTATATAATATCCCCTCCTTACGTTCCGTTAAAGAAAGAAAGATATAAATAATAAAAAAAACGTTGAAAGGAAAGAAAACGGGGAGAATGATAAAAAAAAAGTAAAAGTTGAAAAAAAAAAAGAAAAAGAATTACAAAAACGTTTTTTTTTATTCCTCAAAATATTTAAAAATCAAGATATCAAAGAAGTCTCTTCTTTTAGCAAGAACCAAAACACGATAAAGCATGGTTATATGCATATACATATATTGCTTCTTTTGTATAATCCAATATGTATCCTATTCAATTTGCGAAGTATACTCGTCTCTGTGGGCTTTCTTTATCATCCCTTTAAAAAATAAAAAAATAAAAATAGGGATTTCATATTCTTTAAGTGAGCTTGGGTTACAACCATTCATTCCCTCCTACAGACACTACTACTACTACTACTACGAAGAGGAGGGAGGAAAAGAAAAGGCAGAAGGAGGTTGATAATAATAAGAAGACGCAAGAACGCGCACAAACCTTGTACTCCGCCCACCCCCTCTTCTCTCTTTTTCAATAAAATAATTTTTAAGAAACTCTACAGTTCCTTCGTGACTAGTGTTATTTTTTCTCCGCTAACAACTTGGTCGGTCGTTACTAAAAATGATAAAAAATACTATGGCAATATAAGAAGGGCAACGCTACGCGTATGAGTGTATATATATATATATATATGCTTTTTTTATGTGTATTTGTGGTCTTTCTCTAGTTCTTGCTGGTCATGTGCTTCCACTCCGACTCGTCGTGATACTGCATGGGTACTGACCACGTTGTCTTTGCGCCATCCCGCTTGACCAACGGCTTCCAGTTCCAAAACCTTTCTACCCGGCTGAACTTCTCCCGCATCTCCGGCCGCATCCACTGGTCTAGATAGATGTCATCCTCCTCTAAGACGGGGCAGTTCGCCTGACTAGCGACGATGCTGCTGAAGTGCGTCCAACCAGGCTCCGTGCCCATGGCACGATAGCAGCCCCAGAGCGTATACCACCCGTAGAAACACATGAGCATCCACGCTAACCAAAAAGTTGGCTTCGTCGTCATGTTAAGGCGCATGCCGTACTTGCTAGCCATCTCATCCATCGTGCTCTCCCACGACTCCTCCGTCATGCGGATGCTCTCCTCGCGTGTGTAGGGATACTTGGGATCAAATACCTCCTTTGGATATTCAAACCATTCAATGTGAGGATTGAAGTCCATGGGTGCGATGGGCTCGTTATGAGTAATACTAGGAGGCTGCGCGGCACCACCTCGACGTGGACTGATGTCCTTAAACTCACCGGCTATGAAGCGAGTGGATATGGCAAGCGTAGGGCTGCTCGTCATCATGTTGGTGGCGCCAGCAGCAAGGACAGCCCTTGTGAAAATGCGCGGATTTACAGCTAAACTATGACGAAGCATCATTGCAGAAAGCAAAGTCTTATGCTCTAAGGCGCCACTAGTATTTTTTTTTTTTGCCTTTGTTGTTCGTAATATAACGGCGATGATTATTTTGCTATCAACTTTTTTTTCTCTCTTATCTACCTACTTGTATTTTATTTGTGTGCGTGTGTGTACGTTATGTACTGCTTGGTGAATGGGACTGTTCCTCTCTAATTTCTTATTTTTTTTTTTTTTTACAGAATTGCTACTTCAAAAAAAGAAAAAAAAAAAAACAATTGCACTCTTCGTGTTTGTAAAACTCGCGCGGAAAAAAAAAGAAATTAGAAAAACAGTTTAATTTTTTTAAAAAAAAAAAACAAATCAACGCAAACTCTGGTGTGTGTATGTGTGTGTGTGTGAGAGAGAGAGAGAGACTTGCAAGCCAAAAACAACAGAAAATTAGTAAGGAAAAAGGGGGTACACAGTCCTATTCCCTGAGGAAATCCTTGATGTCTTGGCAGAGCACAGACAATACCAGAAATATAAAAAAGAATATATATATATGTAAAGATAATGGAAAGAAAGAAAAGAGCAGGTTTATAAATGTCATTCTTACGAAAGTCAACCAATATTGAAGAAGGAAGCAAAGGCAATTTTCCCGTGTTCTTTTTTTTAACATACCCATATATTGGCAGTAGTTAACACAGCGCATGTATATTAGTAACAATAATGAAGATCGCCCTTTCAATTCATCATAGAAAAGCATAAACGGTGTGTATTACTGCTCTTTTTTTTGATGAAGTAGCACGTTATCAAACACGAAAAAGGGGAATACACTTTTTTTTTTTGTATAGAAGTGCTTTGAACAAACAATGCTTGAAAAGCAAAAAGGAGAAAAATGGGCACACGTTTTGCTTTTTTTTTTTTTTAAGTGAAAGAGAATACATATATATATCGCACGCATCTCTTTTCTTCACTGGAAAGCACATTTTCAAGGACCTTGTACCTCTGAGCTCCTGGGGTAACTCTCTTAATATATACAAGCACGAGCCAAAAAAAAAAAAAAAAATGTCACTCCTAAAGTAAAAAAAATATATCGAAAACAAAAAGGAAATGCCGTAGTAGACATATGGTAATAGAACTCATGCAGATAAAAAAAAAAAAGAAGCGTTTCTCTTTGGTATGGATGCAAGCACCGTGAGTACATTGAATCAACGTGTCACCGAATAGTAATAACCATAATGAAATTAACGTTGTTTAGTTGATAAGAGAACAGAGAGATTTTTTTAAAAAAAGAAACTCAACAAAATTATCGCAGCAGACACATAAGTATAACATTGTAGGTTATATAAATATAAACCCCATGTCCTCTGTACTTTGATATCGCTTAGTAGATGAAGAAAACGCTCGCGCGCAGCTTCCCTTAATGCTATGTCAACTGTTTCTGTTGGTCACTGTGGTGTTTGCTTTTTCGCTGTAATCAGACTTCACCATTTTGATTTATAAGAAGAAAGAAAAAATAACGCTAAGGACGCCCCCACCTCCTATCTCCATTGAGCAGGTTGAAATCATAGCCAATACATCGCAATGATTTGTTTCTCTACACACTATATATTTACGTATGTATGTATGTATCAGCGAGCATCTCGTAGCAAAACGGCAATCCGTTCTGATAAAATATAATGCAGTACCCCTTCTCACAGTGTATAATTATAGTAAGAATCACCGCATCCATTCACTCGCTGCACCCTCAGAGATATAAAAAAAAGCTAATTGCATTTTAGATCTTATGAAAAGATGCAAAAGAAACACTGATGCTATGCTGAGCACCAGACACCACAGCAAAAATATAAGCACTGCTGCAATACGTGAAACAAACAAACAAAGAAAAAGAAAACTTGACACACTCATAGCATCGTTACTTGGGTTGCCCACCCAGATGCTGGTGCACACAATCTAAATCGCCTTCTCTTCCAAAGCGTAAAGAAAAGACAGCAAAAAACAACAAGAATAACAAATAAAGACATAACTGTAGTGGATGAGAGCTAAGCTAGGCGAAAAAAAAGAGAAAAAAAAATTGATGGGTATACTGCTCATATCTATGAAGTTAAGGCATGAAGCATTCAATCTCTTTTTCAAGACAATTATCAAAAAAAAAAAATAACAACAACAAATTCAATAGGCACACACATATATATACAAACCTATGACTTCCGTCACGAACGTACAACGCTCATTCTCGCGCACGTGTATACAAAAAAAAAAATGAAATAAATGAATAAAAACAGCAGCAGTAGTCTTAAACATCAATGATATAGAAACAAACAAACAAACGAAAAAAAAAAAATGGAGTGGGTTTAAAAAACAAATAAAATAACATTCACAAAAATGAAAGGCAGCGCAAAACAGCGCGCACACAGAAAAAATAAATAAATAAATAAAATAAATAAAAAGAAAAACACCTTAATAACATAGCACAAACGAACCTCGACGCTCTCACCTGGACTTCGCCTCACCAGTCAAGCAGGATAATGGCATCATCCACAGCCAACCGCTGGAAAGGATTGCCCACCAAGCATTGCTCCGCTAGACGAATAAAAGAAGGGTCAGTAGGGGCGTCGGCTTCATGCGGCCTGACATCTTCAGTGGATAGAGGGATGGGCTCCACCTCGCCAGCACACAGAGCAGAGCAGAATGCAGCACCGCCTTCCTCCAGCAGGACCTCCAGCTGCGCAGGCGAGCGGTCCATCGCTACCTTTCTCGACCACTGCCACGGTTTCGTGCACTTCACAGCAGCAATCATCAGCAGACCCACGCAGTACATGTCACTCGCGGCAGTCGGTTCACCCCCAGCAGCAACCTCGGGGCTCTTATAGCAGCTGTTCCGCAGCACTAGCAGTCGCTCCGCAACCGCATAGTTGTTGAAGAAGTTCGACAGCTTGCACTGTCCTTCGGTGCCCACAAGAACCGTACGTGGGTTCAAGTTACCATGCACAAGCCCACGAGAATGCAGGTATTGCAACCCCAAAAGAATAGAAACAAAGTACTTGTGTATGGCCGCAGCAGGAAGCCGGCGTCCGTAGCGAGTGAAGAGTTCAAAAATCGTCCCTCCAGGGTAGTACTCCTCAACCACCATCACACCAGCGGTTATAATCATGGAATACTGCAGATACGAGAGCACATACGGTGAGTTTATACCAAGCGGGATCAGCCGCTCCCCCGCTTCCGTCTGCTCAATGGTTCTCTGGTAACTCTCCCTCAACCTGTCGAGCAGCATCGCCTTCGTTTCAACATCAAAATCGGCGTCTGACGCCGACACAGAGGGAAACTCGGACGCGTCAACGGGGATGCGAAACATCAGCCGCCGTGCCACCGCAAGAGTGCCAGTGGGGCTCAGCAGCGTGAACACCTGCGCACAAGGTGGCTTGTCCGGCGAACTGATCGTGCCAGGGCAGACCTTCCACGTCATATTTGTATAATCTGTAAAAGTCTCTGAGATCCCATTGCACAGATACGCCTCCATCCGCCCAGGCACCTTCCCCACATACAGCTCGTGCATCCACGCTTTCGGGTCACGTGGCTTCCGGTTCGATTTACCTATGCTCTGCGCTCCCCCATGCAGACGCTTCACCTGAGCCTCGGCGCTACGCACCATCTGCTCTCCAGTCACGTCACGCAGGTGGTTGCCCGCAACGTCCATCAACGCACGACGGTTGGTGAGCGGGGCACGTAGCAGGTGTAGAAAACTCGATGAAAATGGTCTCCGCACATATGGCTGCGTGTCGTGGCGTATGATCCGCTCGCGGCACCGCTCCATCAACCGTTGCAGCTGATGCACAGCACCTTGCAGACTTGGAGACAGCTCCCACCTCCCACGCGCCTCACGCTCCTCGCGGGTGTCGTGCAGTCCAAGCTCGTTCTCCAACTCATCAAACACCTCCAGCGCGCGTGGGTACTCACCCTTTAGCATGTGGTAGAACCCAGTCGAGTACTCCAGGAATGCGTGGCGCCACTCATCGTCACTTGCAGAGCCTTGGTATGCGGCGTACAGCACGATGGGGTACTGTGTCGACACATCCCTCCCAACATACAGCACCTCCAGCGGCAGCTGGCGCACGGTGTCGCGCACGAGCAGCGCCGTCTCCTCCGTCAGGCCCATCGTGACCCCGACAGCAGGAAGTACATTACCGATGTCACAGCTCGCGTTACGACCGCTTGCATAGAACTGACTGAAGCGAAGATGATCACAGCATGCCAGTCTGCATGTGAAGACAGCCGTGTCGACGAGGTATGTTATGTCCGGCACGGGACCCTTCTCAGCTCGCTTCTCCATAATCCGCTGCAGAATGAGAGTGAAGCGCATCGCAGAGAGCGCATCAGTCTTGTGGTGCGTTGAGGTGTTGGTGGCGCTCGCGGGGGCGGTGTCCTGTGCGCAACCATAAGCGTCCTGCATGGCCATCGCGTTGAAGTGCAAAATCGCGCGTTCCGGCGTGAAGCTGTAGATATATCCCTCGAAGTTGGCACTGAGACGTTGCAGAAGTGAAAGAAACGCTTCCAGTGCCTCTGGCGTTTCGAAAGCGGTGTCAGGAGCATTTATAATCTGTGGCTGAGAGGTGGAAGCAGCAGCAGCAACAGCAGCAGCGGTACGAACCGGAGGTTTGGGGCGGATGGTGAGGTAGACCACAGTCATCGTGACTTCCGACATTTCATTGGGTGTGATCGACCCCCTCTGATCTACAAACGACGACAAAAGAGGGTTTATGTCCGCTGTTATCTCCGCGATCCTCCGCCATACGGCTTGTTGCCCCACTGGCGGCCTCGGCACAAACTTATCAATCTCTCGCAGTTGATCCATCGCGCTGTTGTACGCATCAATCACTTCCTCAACCTCGTCGATACGCAGAAAGCCGCCTTTGGGCACCCGCTTCCTCGCCGTGCGTGACCACAGTGCCTTCGCAATTCGTCGCAGCGGTCGCGTGAAGAGAGCTTCAATCGCAAACCAAAAACTAACGATAAGGGCAGCAGAGACCACAACCACAACAGCAACAGTGACGTTAAGTCTGATAGATAGCATGCCAACAATACCGTCAATGGGAGTGACGAGCACAAGTACCGTAGGGTATCCAACGTCCGTTACAAAGCGCCATGCAGAAACGACGACTGGTGACCTGTGATGCCAAAATATGTGCTGCTGTGCACTGTTCGGCTTCTTGAGAAGGGGGAACTTGATATGTGGAATAGCGGCCTTCATCAACGGATCGCTTACCTCACTGGTGTGTAGATATGTTGCATTGTTTTCAAAGAATTGACTGGGTGCAGACACGCATGGCTGAAGCCAGTTGTTCGAAATAATGACGGGGTCATGGTCTCCAAGAGTTGGGATCGCCAGCGCCATAACCTTCATATTACCGTTCCCGTCTATCAGTGATGAGTCATTTAATAGTGTATCAGCCTGTACTCTAATACTGATATACATGATATAAAGTATGTCGTCGGCAGGCTTTTCCACATACGTGCTGTTGAACACGCGAAACAAATTCGTATAGTGGATGATATGATGTGTGGGCCTTGTTGCATTCCATGAGAGCTTTTCAATTTGGGCTTCTGGATCCACGAGATCTCCCTTGCGATACTCATCCACAAGATCAAATATGGCAGTATTCGAAAAGGCCATATCCCGCACTGTTTGTAAAATGTTTGAACCATTAGTCCTTGAGGTTATGCGAACTCGTGGCTCCACATACTCCAAAGTGTCACGATTCACAACATATAAGTTACCATATGTGCCGTTGCTATTCGTTTCTGCAGCTCCAATAACATTCAGTACGTTCTTAAAGTTAACTAGTCCGCAAAGTGCACATCTAGTAGAATTGACGTCCCCTGTAATGATGCTGCGCACCTCTCGCTGCATACTAAATTCCCGCATGACCCCACAAAGGGAAGAGTACAACGGGTGAGACATATCTCGAGCATCTGTACCAAAAAGTTTTGCGAACGTTACTCCCATAGAATAGATTCGAAAAGTGCCCTCCTCTAAGCGCGCATATACAGTGCTCCTGTGTACATCATGAGTCTCAAGCCACGTCTTCTCCAACGCGTCGAGACAGGAGCGTATGGTACAGATTAAAATAATAAGCATTGCTGCAATAACAAGCAATGCAAAGGGGAGCGTAACACAGGTGCTGAGACTGAACGCCTCCCTCTTGAGGCGTTGTTGAAAAGAGTTTGGTTGGTGCGCTTTTTCGGACATCTACGCGAATATAACATGCATCGATGTTTTTTTTTTTATATAGATGTGCTTCAAGAGAGCACAGGCACACATAAAATCTTAGGATTTCTATATTTGTACAGGTACGGATATAGAAAAGTGAGGACGTGAGAAGAAAGTGTAGAGAATAAAGAAGGATTGTGGTGCACGTGGTGCTTTTGAACGTAATTGTTCGAGCAGCCAGTGGTCAAATGATAATTTAGGATTAATTGACATTGCTGCAATGAAAAATTAATTTCTTCTATTCGTATTTTCAAAAATCACTATGTGTTGTTGCTATTTTCGCTGCAGTCAGGTTTTACCTGTATGTTGCTGAGATTCTCTCGAGATAGAACATTCACTTGAGCAAATACGGATATTCGCAAACATGCTTATTTATTTTGATGATTCTCTTTGTGATAAGTTGTGATATGTACAGAAATGCAGGGGAAGCTATAAGTGACTTGCTATGATAAAGAGGTTCATTATATAGCAATTCAAAGTGTATCAGTAGCCTGTCCGTCGAAAAAAGGTGCTCTTTGTTGCACTTGATGGAAGACGTCAAATGCGATCAACTAGTCGTCGTCTATTTACTTTTTAAAAACGTCATTTTACGTTGCGTTTGTTTTTACTGTGCCCGTAGGTTTTGTCAACGAAGTAATTGGTATTCAGACAAACCCATGCACATGCACAAATGAGAGATGCTACGAACCTCGAAATTGTAATGGGGGAGATGGTATTCTCGGTGGAGCACAAGGACAAAGAGTACATCCATGGAAATTAGCACAGTGGCGCAATAAGAGAAAGCAGGTGATACCACTAATGTACAATGCAGTTGCTAACGTCTACATTTTTCAGACATGCATCTATACAACTTCTGGCTTTTTAAGTGTTGATCAAAAAAACAAACCCTGAGATCTTGCAAAGATTCGCTGCCTTTTATTGTCAAATCCTTCTCTCTCGTCGAAAAAAACAACAACTACCAGCACACAAGTGTTGCTCCATAAGATTTTCGGCAACGCTGAGTAAATGTATAACAGGGGATCTTCGTGCTACTCTTTGTCACCATGAAAAGCTGTAGTTCTGTGCACGTGTGTAAACCGAGAAAAAGTTTGTTTATGCAAGACGCAGTACCTCTTTTTTTGCTGAACACATCGTGAAGGTATGTGTCTTTTTTCTCCTTGAGAACTACTTCCGTATCTAAGCACTATCCATTTGCAACAAAAGAAAAGGAAAGAGCTGCACTCAACATCCTTATTACGAAGGTGTGCAAAGGATGCTCCTCACAAATGATATAGATGCTTAAGTAGTTCCTCATTGTGTATGCCTCAGTTTATGCATTTAGTAAAGTATACAGAAAGGCTCGTGGTAGCATTAGATGATAAAATGCGACAAATGTGGAGAGCTGAGTGAAAAATCAAATGAAACACAGCTCATAATTGTGGTATTTTGATTCCATGACTAACGCGACTTGTTTGAAGCTTGAGTCATGACATAATAGTAAAATAATAGTTAAGTAAAATTTAGCCCAACATTGAATTGTGGAGATGAATTCTATTTTTCTGTTAGAGCACCAAGCCCCCTCGCTGCAGGTGATGGTGCACACTATCGTGCTTCGTTGCACAATGTGCTGCGCATGGCTGCCAACACCAAAAACAGCAACATCAAAAAAGTCGTGCACGTTGCGCTGTTGTGTATGCAGTGTAGCTTCTTTTTTTTTTGCCACAGTGCATTTCACATACAGCTGCGTTCACAGAAGCATGAAAAAGGAAAGGAGCAACATATTGCATTGAGCGTGGCATGAAAGCCTTTGCAGCTCTCAAGTACTTTTCGCGAGACAACAAGATGAAATCAGCACTCCAGCCTAGGAAACGTTCTGCAATCTCAAAAATAGGGGGGCCATTTGTTGTTGAAAAGAAAGTAATAATGCAGCTGCACACAGGTTCTAGCATAGACCACAACTTTGCATAAGAGCTAAAGACATGAGGTACAAAGCAACACTATATCTAATTATTGGGCTGTTGCAAACAAACAAACAAACAAAAAACAAATACTGCGACTGGGCTGCTGTAGCAAGGCTAGCACTTTGCACTGCATATAAATAAATAAGACGACCGATGCCGTGGCCGCGTGCAAGCTGCCGATGGTGTGTTGGTGTGCTTTTCCATTCATTTTTTTGGAGACGGTGGGGG